>APFE030688350.1:0-15234 GCA_000404065.3 Pinus taeda
CAATGTTCAGGAACTCGTGGGATTCCAATAGGTTTTCTAAGAAAGCCGAGAGGTGGTCACATTGGCCCTGGTTACCCCATTATTCAGCCAGACCAAAGGAGAAATTTAGGTCTCCCCCTATAATTTAGTTCCCATATTGCATAAAATATGCTTCCATAAGTCTGTTCCAAAAGACTTCCCTATTTTGACGTGGATCATAAATGTTGATGAGCTTGAGCGTCTTGTTTAGCTCCACCAAGGATATGTCAGCTCCCAAAAAGCCCTCCCCTCCAGGCATTGAATAATTTAATGGAACGTTTATTAAAGACCATGGCGCAACTGCCCAAGCGTCCCCTAACATCCAAAAAATGGAACTCCCATTCTGGAAGAAAACTCAGTAACAACAGGTTAACTAGACTTCCTTCACCCATCGTTTCTTGCAAGAAAATAACATTGAGTCTTTTCGAAAGACATAATCTCTTAAGGGCCAATTTTTTTTGTCTAGGTTGGCTAAACCCCTGCAATTAAAGGAGAGACAAATCATGGAGGAACATTGTGTGGGTTGCCCTTTGCTCTAAGGGCCCAGTCAATTAGGGATTGAACCCCCGAAGCCACTTCAGCACCTGCCCTCTTAATGGCTTTTGAGAGTTTTTATTGTTGGCCACGGGGAGGTTTGTAGGGGATGGGAGGGGGACAATCGATTGCCAAGCCATAGGCGCATATAGGTGGCAGGAAGTGAGCGGAGGAAGTAACGATGAGGCCCACCGGATGATGAGCTGCCCCCCTGTTTAGAATGGGGCTGCTTAATGGAGGTAGAAGGGTAGGAAGCAAGGAAGGAGGGAGGGGCCGAAAGAACAAGCCAAACCAGGGAGCACAACTTGCTAACCTCAGGAAACGACCTAGATAAACTCAAAGAAGCAGAAACTAAATCAGAAACCAAACAATCATTTGATAACAGAGGGAAAGGGGAAGGAGGAGTATCCGTAAAGGTCGAATCCCTTGCCCGAGCTCTGGTTGGGGGAGACGATGCCAAGACCATGGAGTCTGGTTATGTGAAAGGCATCTGCAACCCCTGTTGGGGAGGCTCAGTGTCTTCATAAGTGTCTGCTCGAGGAGGGAAATTCAACTCCGACTTTTGCGTGCAAGTTGAGACCAACGTTTTTGGAGGATTCTATTGTAGCCCAATCAATCTGGGGTAGTCTTTATATAAATTCCCCACCTCATGGCACTTGCAGGAGCTTAAAGGGATGCCTTCGTAGTCTAGAATTTGTCTACGGGTGATGGCGCCAATCTGTAGAAAATAGCTCTCCACTAGGCCCTCTTTGGTATCAAGATGCACGAGTATGCGAGCTAAGGCCATACAACCCGTATACTGGTATGCCCTGTCATGGTCTAGGTACACCCATAAGTCGTCTCCAATGACCTTGAATATTTCATCAGCCCAGAACTACAATGGGAGGCTCGACAGACGAACCCATATCGGTCTAGCACCGAGGTTTTCCTTTTGAGGGTCGAACAACGATGACCATCGCTTCAACAGCACCGGGTCATCTCGATGTGCAAATATATTTTCAGTACCCAGTTAACCTGATCTGGATGAGAAAAAATCAGGGCAAACCATCCACGAGACAGGGAGATAAGACCTGGGAGTTGCATCAACAGATTTCCCCATATCTCGACGGTCCACTTCCGCAGTCGCGTAGGCATATAGTTCCTGCCCCTTACCCTGCCCACAAGCACAATACTCTCTGTTAGGGCTTTTTGGGCCATTGTAATGCCCTCCCCGAAAACTAGGCGGCGGTCCCTTTATCTTATTTTTTAGTTCTTTAATTTCTTTTCACGCCTCCTTTATGGTTGGGCGGCCTGTGTGCCCTCCACTTGGTCATTTTTGTCTGAATCTGAGGACCTGATATCCTCTGTGCCCATTTCTTACCCCACAATGTCGTTAAAGAATCCCAAAGGCAAAGCGGAACCCACAAGCAAGAAGGTAGGGCAGAAAGGAGCATACCCTAGGAGCCTCACCTAAGCTGATACTAAACCTTGTGAAAGGGACTGTAAAACACTACTCCCCTCCGCTAAAGTACATGCACCTCCTTGTAGGTTAGCATAGGTCGGATACGCCTGAGACCATTCTCGGAGCTTTGAGGGTGAAGGAATGGAAAGAAAAGGAGGCTCAGAGCCCTCGCCTGGGCTAAATAGACCTTTCGTCACTGTTGTTAACAATTACAGGTTAACCATCCCCTGAAGGGTGACATCCATATTGTTCATGAGCAAGGTAACTTTCGCAACCTAAGAGTCCAATAAACTGGCAACCACCAGTGCAGACGCAAGTTAAACTGGATGAGAGTAGTTAACCCAGATGTCTTCTGCGGTTAGAGAGTCTGAGGAATAATCTAATAGTTTCTCATCCATCCGGGTGCCAGCTATCGTAGATAAAACGGGCTCTGTTCCAAGAAAATTATCGATATGGGGATCGCCCATTGCTGACCGGGGTTGTAAGAAGGCTCCACAAGAAAAGCACCTTTAGCAAACCAGATAATGAACCCCTTGCCAACAACCCGAGAATGTGACTGTAATCATTCAAGCTTGAAACCCATGACTTAGAACCTTCACCGCTGACACTCACTGTTAACACAAGGTAAAAAAAAAAAAAAAAAAAAAAAAAAAAAAAAAAAAAAAAAAAAAAAAAAAACCTCTGGAGCTTGTAAAAATGTTGGAAAAAAGCAAGGGTTAGACCTCGAGACCCTGTCCAGAACAAGTCAGAAATGCTGCCTCGGGCAAGGGAAACCATAATATAATATCCACGCCTCCTTGAATCCTAAAGCAAGTAGGGAAAAACCATAACCAGACAAAGGTAAGTGTGTTGGTTTCCTCGGCTTATAGAGAAGGCAAACCGAGGTTTACCTAGCCCCACCATCGAAGCGTGGAGACCACACCTTCTCATTCCCATCATGTAGTATCCTTAATTCTATGAACAGGTGTTATATGAAATAAGTTATGGTTTTTTGGTCATGTAGTATTGATATGTCGTGATATTGTAAAAATATCTATTTACATATTAAGAATCTTCATAATAAAGTGAGGGTAAATTTCCATGGAGAATAATTTTGTTCCATGTTTTTATATATGTATGTTTAACTTATACATTAATTCTTTTATAATAATAATAATAAAGGTATATCAGGTAATGTAGATATTTTTAAATTTTAATAATTGTTGATGCTTTATGATAATAGGTATATTTGGGATTAATTGATTTTTATGAGTTTAGAATAATAACATTTATAATAATGAATTTAAAAAATATTCAAAATAAATAAATTCAAAAAAAATGAAATTTTGTCATTTTATTTATAAAATTACAATTTAAATAGGAAAAGATAACACTTCATCATATTATCACTCAAACTAAAATTAATTAACATTTAATAAAATTTGATTTATATTTCAAAATCCAATATGGTAAGAAATATATTTGTACTTTAATATTGAATGGTAATTTTGAATTAGAGAATATATCATATATTTCACAAAGTTTGAAATGATTTTGACTTGGTTGATCATTTTACTTTAATTTAAGGGGTCAATTTAATTGGTTGTTATTAATGTTGTTGAGTATTTGGTTAATTTCGTGTTAAAAAGTGTCCTATTCAAAACCTCTTACATCAAATGCACTAATTTACTTAACAATTTTACTAACAATACCATCTATAAATATAAAAGAAACATCCTTGAGTTTCTTTATAAAACATTTCCCCCAAAAACAATTATAATAATCTATAATATTGAATAAAACATGAGAAGTTCGGAATTTTCTACCGCACCAACTTTAGACCACGGAGGAAGCTAGAGGAGGAGCAAAATGAAGGATGGAAAAGGTGGGTGTTCAACTCAACAACACTTGCCTAACACTACACAATTGATCAAGAGCCATAGGAATTGATTTCCCGCCTGTTCCTCAAACTCTAGCAACCTCCAACTCTTTGGAAAGCTCTGTTGATGTAAATTCATCCCACCAGCCTGGCTCCCCTCCTCTCCTTGGCCCAATAGCAATAGAAGTGAAAGGAAAATTTCTTGTGGTCCAAGGCTCTCCCATCCAGAAGCATGTTTAAAAAGTTGACAATTCTAGGAAGTCCCCTACCAGCGCTGCCCATACTGCGAATGGAGAGCCCTCTCAGCAAGAAACAAGTTCCTATGGTAGAATAAAGTTCACCTGAAAATTTTGGAGTTGTATAAGAAAAATACAAGAAAGCATAACAAGCACCAACTAGTTCTAGGGGCAAGCAAGCAACTTAGCCATGTCTTCCATTATGCTTTATTGGTTATTTTATCTCCTTATATTACTTTGTTGTTCAAGTTTTGATGGCCACACTAGTAGGCATCCTTTTTGAAGGGTTGTTGTTCATTTTTGTAAGCCCTACCTACGTTTTTGTTTGTCCCATGCTTCTCAATGAGACTTTCAATCATTTTGAAGGACCATTTGGTTTCCCTTTCATGGGAAGATGGTCCATCTCTAGTTCTTTTCACTCGATACTCTGTGGACTTCTTATCGTTTGATCCTCAACCTTCACAGTTACTCTTTGAATGTACTCTATGTAAAATATTTTTGGTAATATAATGTCTCTTACTTGGTTACAAAAAAATTATTGCATCAATAAATAACTATTTCATATCATGATCATAACTCCATCCACATTTCAATTTATTTTTTTCTCAAAACATGAATGAGAACTTTATATTAATAATTATGTAATGAGATCCAACTAGTACATCAAAATGGGCATTTATAATTGAATTCATTTCCCATGAGTCTATTATGGGTATGCTCCATGGATCCATTTTTTTTAACTTCCTAGTTAACTGACTTCTTACATTTACAAGTGTGAATACACCAAAATAGTAGCAAAATCAAACAAAAATTACAATACATGATGATTTTATTATGGAATAACTGCATCCCCTAACCCAACTTCCTTTTATAGTTCAAATCAAGTAGAACTTGATCAACTTGTCGCTTAAAGTATATTGATCTATTGGATTCTTGTGCAGAGTGTGTTGTAGGTCTTTAGTTTGATGCCTTAAGCTTACAATTTCATCTTTGGTCCTCTACATGGTAGTTCTCCAATCAATTAGGATCTCCATAGTTGAAGTGAGACTTGAGACAAGCTAATTGTATCTCATTTGTAGGGCAATAATTTCATTTTGTAAATCATTGATTTTCTCTAGAATCTCCTTGTGTCTATCTCCAATGCGTCATGGCATGTTTACAACCTTACAGTTTCGAAGCGATTTGTCAAGGTTCCTCACTTTACCCCTATTGATATAAAGTAACCAACATTCGTGTGTTGTTTCCTTCCCTTTACTAGCTTAAAGGTCTTTAACCATATTCTATCTATAAAATGTTACAACTTGGATGGAGTTCTAAGTGATTTTCTTAGCGAAAGTTTCAAACACAATATAGTGTAGAGCCAAAGTACCACAGTGGGTAACCAAAACACCACCGAGGAGAGCCGAACACCATGGAGGAGAGTCAAAACAATACAATGAAGAGCCAAAACACTATGATGGAGAATCAAAACAGTTCAATGGAGAGCCAAAACACCACGATGGAGAGTCAAAACAATATAGAGGAGAGCCAAAACAACATAGTAGGGAACAAACATATTAAGAGCATAAGTAACAATAAGAGCTTTAGAAGTAATCTAGAACAATTGAGCTTCCCCAATTCTTAGCTTTTGATATCTTTGTATCCAATTCTGCATTGTTGAGTGCTAATAGTTGCTTAAATATTTTCCCCTATGGTTCCTTCAACCAACTCAAATCTTGACTTCCTTGTTCAACATGTTTCTCTAAACTCTAATCTCCACATTTGACATAGGAATGAGGCAAATTGATTTTAATAAGGTGAGATAGAAAAGTGGTTGCTTACCAGAGCTTTACATAAGGTGAGCTTGCCACACCCGACGTATGTTGAAGTAACCCCTCTTCTCCATTGCATTCCCACATATTGTTTCACACATTGATTACCCCCAATCCTATGCCACCTTTTCCATAATTCATTATAAACATGTGGATTATTTCCATGTGAATTAAATGTTCCTTCTTATGTACCCTATCCAATTCATTAGTATCTACTTCTTGGCATATTATGACAAGGTGTTCAACCACCAAGGTTCTCTTCATAACAATCTAAGTAGACATTATACAATCTCACTCTTGAAGGATGTCGTACCTCCACCACCTATAGTAGTACGACAATGGATTATGCCACATGAACTCAAATTTCCAATTCCCTCTTAACTTTCTCCATGCACGCCAGACACTTGTTTTGAGTGCCATTTGGAATTCTCATGAATTTTGGCTTTATATAATGTTTGAAAACCACGAGGTTAAGGAATGGGGTTGTGCCCCTCCAAGCCATTCACCTTAATTCTTCTTAATTGCAACGAGCATCCAATGTTCGCTAGAGCGTCGACTTCTTTATTGTGTTGCCTCGGGATGTGATGAGCATCATGGAGAGTAAAATCTTTTAAAAACCCCCTATCTTTGTTAATATGGCTTTCAGTTTCATATCCTTTGGAAGGTTCTTCTTGACCAGATTCTATATTATAATTCAAGAGTCTCCTAGGATCAATTTTATTTTGTAATATTCCTTTCGTTGTTGAGTTATAAGCCTTTAAGGAGAGCAATATGCTTTTTGAGTGATTGTTAGATTTCATTCATAATCCCCAAGAAAATGTTAGCTTTATTGTTTCATTGGAACCCCCCTCGCTTTTGCTACCCCTCTATACTACAAAGTAATTGAACCTTACATCAAAATGAAAACCTAAAATATTCACTTAAAAAAAATTAAAACTTTTTTCTTTTCCAATCAATTTTTTCTAAATCAATTGCTTCCATTTTCACTTCATTTTTCTATCATTCTCTCATTTATAAAAAAAAAAACTATGATATTCGCTGGCTAACATATCTACAACTTGTAAAACTAATTTATGGTTTAAAAAACCACAACCTAGAAAAACCTAATTAATCAAAATCACCTAAAAACGCATCTAACCTAGACCATACTAACCCTAACCATAATTTACACAAACAAAATTTAACAGCAATTACATTAACCTAATATACCATTTATAATTTTATATATACACACTTATAGTCTATTTTTTTTTTAATATATTTATAAGAAAACCTGTAATATAAATGTGTAAAAATGATCATCAACCTTTCAAACCACTAAACGGAAAATACCACGGAATAATTAAATAAAGGTTACCAAGAATAATGAGAAAATGAATAAATTCAAATGCTTTGATTCTAAATATAAAGAACCGTGCTATTTATTTATATAAACATTCCATTATGATTAGGGTACGGAGAGGATGCACAAAGAATATATTCCCCATCCAAATACATCATGATGGTCCATTATTATTCCGCGTGCAATTTCCACATCCTTTATGTCACCTCAATCGTGACCACCAACGCGTTGATTCTCAAGTTCTTCCATGCCTCACTTTTGAAAATTACTTTTTCTTTTGCTCAATCTTAGAATATAAGAATATTTTCTTTTCGCCACCTTAAATTTATATACTTGTTTGAATCTTGAAAACTACCTTTTATTATCGATACGTAATGGTATTATAATAATCATTTTGTCATGTTTATAATTATTGAGAAAGTTTATTTTTAATTTATTTTTTAGATTAATATAACAAAACTATATACAACTCATCGAAAAAAAAATATTAATAGAGAAATATTTATAGATTACCGCTTCATCATATAAAGGTTACACCATCCACTACAGATTTTTTGTCACCACAATCACAAAACACGACAACTTGGCCACACACTCTCAACATCAAAACGCCACCTTCACATCCAGTTAGATGAAAGACAACCATGGCAAAGCTTAAATAGCAGAACAATTAGAGACCATAATTTCAAAGTAACGGATAATGAACATAAGATTAAAGTATAAATTAATATTAATAATAAAAACATATTATAAGTACATCTAGTATTAACAAATTTGGAAAATAATGTTAAATAACCATATACCTAATTATTAAAAAACACAATATTAATCCAACCACCAATTAATCCCCTCTGATGCTGTCACCATCTGGGTTAACCCACTGAATCTAGAGTAGTTAATTATTAATTATACAGTATAATTTTGGTTTATTTATTTCTTTTCTATTTTGACTTATCACCATTACAAACTCACTATCGTGGATTGGAGCACCTCTAGACAACAATGTATTTATTAATAAAATTATAAATATTTTTCCTTAAAAATGTCATAATGTAAATATCACATTAAATAAATTTAAATAATAATAATTCATATTTGCAATCATAATTTTTTAAATTCATATTTAAATTCAATTATTATTATTAGTATCCAATTTTAAGGTCACAACCAAGCCAAACATCAAATTGGTGTATGGGACCCCCTTGTTTGTGGGATAAGGGGCCCACCTCCGCGCAACGATTTGATTGTTAAGTCTACGAAGGCATACATACTTTACCCCCTCTGGTTTTGAACCTATGACCGCTTAGGAGGAAACACGTGCTCTTAAACATTAGGTCCACTCAAGTTGTGCCCAAACTCACTCTCCAGCTGAGTATAATAGAGATGTTGTAATGTAATCCTGTAAATATTTTGAAAAATAAAAATTCTACGTTGTTTTTTTTTGTAGTTAAGGTAAACTTGACTTGGTCAAGTTACCAATGGTTTTTGAGCTCCAAGTTTATGAGAAACCATTGTATTCATGTGGAATATAGACTATTTATAGGGGGATTAAACCAAGCCTATATCCATCTTAACCGTGAATCTACCAAGCGCGTGTTGGTGTTTGAGTCCATTAAAATACAAATAAAAAAGAAATGCACAAGAATTAGAAATTGGATCACTCAATAAGAAACACAAAGATTTACTTGTTAAAACCCTGACAGTGTGTCAAGGAAACTTGCATGGGCCAAGGGATTGGAATTCTTATTGCTCCAAGTCAAAAAATGACTCTCAAACATTACATCAAGCCTCTTGGGCAATCACCAATTTAATATGGGCTATTACGTTATGTAACTTCCTATAGTTACAAAACTGACTGTACGGTAACATAGATTTACTCAGATAATTGCATTATTAACATTAATTATTGTCATTCTTCAGCAATCTCCACCTTGACAACAACTTTCCTAATCCCTTGCCCATGCCCAATCATCATCTCTTTTGCAAGCCAAGAGAAGCCAAACACCATCGTAACTTCTCTACTAAAATTGGCTTTGTGAAAATGTTTGCATGATTCTCCTGTGTATGGACCTTCTTGAGAGCTACTTTGTCGCCATCAATCACATGTCTTACAAAATGTACCTTACATCAATGTGCTTAGTCATGTTGTGATAAGTTATATTTGTAGCCAAATGAATAACACTTTGACTGTCACATAATACATTCACTTTCTCTCGCATCCTTCCAATCTCATCAAGTAGATATTTCAACCATATTATCTCTTTATAGGCATCTGGAGTAGCTATATATTCTGCTTCAGTAGTGGACAAAGAAATTGTTTCTTGAAGCTTTGACATCCGGCTAATTGCTCCACCTGTAAAGAGTAAAGACATATCCTATAGTAGATCTCCTTTTGTCCAAATCACTTGCATAATCAACATCCACATATCCACAGACTGAACCTTCACTACCATTAAAGATGATAGAATGGTCATTTGTGCCTCTCAAATACCAAAGTACCCATTTCACTACTTGCTAATGTTATTCTCCTGGATTTTCCATGAACCTGCAAACAACTCCAACTGCATATGAAATGTCAGGTCTTGTAGATACCATCACATACATTAAGTTTCCTACCTCATTTTCATATGGTACACGAGACATATACTTCTTTTCCTCATCATTACTAGGACTCAAACCCAAAGAAATCTTAAAATCGGAAGCTAATGTAACATGAACATGTTTCACATTGTTCATACTGAATTTTTCAAGTACTTTCTCCACATACTTCTACTATGATAGCCATAGCTTTTCATTTTTTTTGTCACTATGCATCTCCATGCCCAAGATATGTTTTTTTCGCTCCAAGATCCTTCATATCAAACATCCTAGAAAGCTGAGCCTTTAACATGTTGATCTCTTCCATGCTTTTGCTTGCAATAAGAATATCATCAACATATAAGATCAAGATAATGAATATGCCATTGAAACTTTTAAAGTATACACATTGATCATACTCACTTCTAGTAAAGTTTTGGCTCGCCATGAAAGAGTCAAACTTCTTGTACCATTTCCTGGGAGACTGTCCCAAGACATACAATCATTTCCTGAGCTTACAAACTAATCTTTTGTTGAGACCTTGTACAAAACATTATGGTTGTTCCATATAAATCTCTTCATCCAAATCTCCATGAAGAAAAGTTGTTTTAACATCCAACTGTTCTAACTCAAGATCAAGTAATATAGTTAGTGCTAACATAGTTCGAATAGAAACAAGTTTTATGACTAGTGAAAAAATCTCATGAAAGTCAATACCTTCAACCTGAGAATACCCTTTTGCTACCAGCCTCACCTTATACCTTTCGATACTTCCATCAACATTTCGCTTCAATTTGACAACCCATTTGCATCCGACAACACTTCTCCCTTCAGGAAGTTCTATAAGATCCCATGTTTTGATTTTGGCGAAGAAATTCATTTCTTTGTCCATAGTTGTTTTCCACTTTTCGCTATTTGCATCATCCACTGTTTCCTGATATCAAGAAGGTTCCTCATCTTCAGTAATCAATGCAATAGATGAAGCATAATCTTCATACCTTTTGGATGTTCTTATTTCCCTTGCAGACCTCCTTAGAGTGATTGGTTGTTGGACAAGTTCTTGAACTTCTACAACTTCCTTTGCATCTTCTTCACCTTTTTCGTCAAATCATTCCTTTTGACTTTCTGAAAAACGTTTAGTCTCCAACTGAATTTTTTGATTCAGAAATACTAGTTCATGTTCGACTTTTTCAACATCTAATTTTTAAGAGAAGATTCATCAAATGTTACATCTCTACTAATGACTATATTACGTGAAGAAGGATCCTGCAATCTATATCCTTTCACCACATAGTCATGCCCAACAAAGACATAACATTTTTCTTTTGGGTATAACTTATAATGTTGATTCTTTGGAATAAGTGTATAGGCATCACAACAAAAAATTCTTAAATATGAATAATCACAAGACTGACCCGACCAAACTTCTTCATGAATTTTACAATTAATGGCAATTGAAGATGATCTGTTTACCAAATAATAGGCATTGGATACTACTTCTATCCACAACTCCTTCTGCATGTTAGCATTGTCAATCATGCTTTTGGCTCTTTCCACAAGAGTCTAATTCATGCGTTCAACAACACCATTTTGCTGAGGATTATAGACAACAGTTTTATGTCTAACAATCCCTTCATCCTTACAATATTGTTCAAATTCTAAGGAAGTAAATTCACCGCCATTCCCATTTCTTAAAAATTTAATTGATTTATCTGTTTTATTTTCCACCATAGCTTTAAATTGTTTAAAAACATTAAATACATCAACTTTTATTTTTAGCATATAGACCCAAACTTTCCTTGAGTAATCATCAATAAATGTTAAGAAGTATAATGCACCTCCATAAGATACAGTAGGAGATGATCCCCAAAGATCATAATGCATATAGTCCAAAATTCCTTTACTATTATGACTTCCGATTTTAAATTTATGTTTACATTGTTCTCCATATACACAATGTTTGCAAAAATCCAAACTCAAGGATTTCAAATCAAGAAGCAATTTGTGATTCATCGGTACCTGAAGACCCTTTTCACTCATGTGACCCAATCGTTGATGCCATAGGTGAGTATCTTCTTCTGCCTACTCAAATACAGTTGTTGCCTCACTGACCTGAGTACTTCCTTTGAGTATGTGAAGATTTTCGATCTTTTGTGCCTTTATGACAACCAGAGCGCCCTTTGAAACTTTCAGCACTCCATTTTGACCTGTAAACTTGTAATCTTCCGAGTCTAATACTCCCAAAGAAATCAAATTATTTCTTAACTCAGGTACATGTCTAACATCATTCAATGTTCTAACTGTATCATCATACATTCTGATTCTAACATTTCCCATCCCAAAAATTTGACAAGATACATTATTACCCATAAAAACAGAACTACCATTCACAGCTTGATATGAAGTGAACCAATTTCTATACATACTCATGTGATGATAAGCACCAGAATCTAACAACCAATTTCTATACATACTCATGTGATGATAAGCACCAGAATCTAACAACCAATTTTCATAATTTTGAGAAACATTGCAATCGGGCAAAGCTTCATCTACCATACCTAATCCAGTAGATAAAACCTCAATCATACCTGACTCAACTTCATTTGCTTCCTTCTTTGGGTGTTCAACGGACTCCTTTCTTTTCCCACAGTCTTTCTTGAGATGCCTTGTTTTGTTGCAATACCAACATTCACTTTACACTTCTTCTCTTTTGGTTTTGATCTGGAAGAACTTCTTGCTTTCTCCCCTCTTTCCTTGGACCGACCTTTGACTACCATGGTTTCTGGTCCATAAGTTTCAATGTTAGACTTCCTCTGTACTTCTTGAGATAATAGAGCTCCCACAACATAATCAAATTCCAAAGATTCGGTTGTGCGCAAACTGATAGAAGTCACAAAGTGATCCTAAGGCTCGGGCACAAAACATAACAAGGTAATAACTTTATCTTCTTCTTCAAACTTAACATTCATATATGACAACTAACAAATAAGTGTATTAAATACATTTAAATGTTATTCAATTTTAGTACCCTCCTTCATCTGAAGGCCATACAATTGCCTCTTCAAATAAATCCTGTTGGTTAAAGATTTGGTCATATATAGTGTTTCCAATTTACCCAACAAACGTGTTGCTGAGCTTACTTCAACAATGTTGAAGAGAACTTCATCTACGAGGCATAACCTAATGACACTGAGAGCTTAGGCATCCAAGTCCTCCCAATCCAAATCTGTCATGATAGCAAGTTTTTGCCTAACATCATCTAAAGCTTTGTGCAATCCTTGTTTCACAAACAAATCCCTTACTTTCAGTTTCTACAATGCAAAATTATTCTTACGGTGAATTTCTCCACCTCAAACTTAGTATTAGTCATTTTTGTCATTTCTTCCTACACACGTTCTTTTTTTTTTTGTAAGCTGCGGTGGTACCTTTCTTTACCTATGTATAAAATCAAGTCGTTCCATATACAGCAGTTTGGTGGCCTCAACTTGCCTATATGGGAAACCAAGTCTGTTGGCCACCTAAGTCTATTATAGGCCATCCAATGACATTCCTACACACACTCTTAATATATCATCATAGTATATTAATATATATAAATATATATATATATATTATTAATGACTAGTTTCCTTCAAATAGAAGTTGCTAGCTCTAATAAATTTGCTGCCTTTCCTTGTTTGAACTTTAATCATAGGGTTTTCCCAAATTTCTGTCCTTTCTAGTTTCTATGGGTTTCTTTCACTTTGTCTTAAAAAAAAAACACAAAAAAACAAACAAACTTGCAAACTCCTTAACTCAACCAAAAACTCCAGACTAATCCATCAGTGGTGGATTCACAATCTCGATAAGTTCCTTTTTAAGACCAAGTTTTACATAGAAGTTATTTTCTTCATATATACTATTAATATAGTATATATAATACTAAATATATATTATATATATTATATATATATATTATATATATATTATAATATATATATTATTCTTTAAAGTTCTGCGGCAGTGTGTCTTAAAAAAATTACCCAGGCAGATCACTCAATTCCAAGACTGCTTCGAACTTCAACTGGACAATGAGAAATCAAAACCCTTGCAATGTGGCCTCCATATCTCGACAGTGGCTCTGCCCCTCCAAGAATGTGGCGGCTCTACTTGTGATAGCGACTCTAGGCTCCATAATCTTCTATCGAAAGCGGTTATGCTCCAACCTTTCTTCTTTCGGTGGGCTCCACAGTTTCTTTTTTGTCGACAATTCAACTTAACGGGCAACCTTGACTCTTCTTTGCGACTTTTTTTTCGGGTGACAGACAAGCGACGACTTTGGCTGGTAATGCAGACTCTACGGGCTCTAGACAATTTCACTTCTCCTTTTCAATCGATCAGTAGTTGGGCTACACGAACCTAAAATATTTGACCTCAGCCCATTCTGTGGTTGACAATTTTTATTATTATTATTAGGCGGCTCTGCTTTTGTCAGCGACGACTCTCTCTTCAACCGATGGCTCGGTAGGTAGCTTCAGATAGGGCCCGACTTAGCGTCAACCGTTCAAATTCGACGGGAATGGTTCACTCCAGACAGTTTGGCTAACAATACGCTTCCAACTCCCTTATCTTCACTATTGTTTAACTCTTTTTCTACAAATAGACTCCCTGAGTTGACTTCATAACGGTTAAAAAATTAAAATAAAAATTAACAGATTGTGTGGAGCAGATGGTAAGTAGACAAACTTTAACCTCATGACCCTCACAACCAAGCTCTTCTCACCCTCAACTTTGATACCACTTGTTAAAATACAAATAAGAAAGAAATGCACAAGAATTGGAAACTGAATCACACAAAAATTTATGTGGTAAAACCCTGACAGTGTGTTAAGGAAACCTCCACAGGGCAAGGGATTGGAATTCTTATTGCTCCAGGTCAAAAAATGTCTCTTCAAACATTACATCAAGCCTCTCGGGTAATCACCAATTTAATATGAGCTATTTCATTATGTTACTTCGTATAGTTACAAAACTAGCTGAACGGTAAAATAGATTTACTCAGACAATTACATTATTAACATTAATTATTGTCATTCTTCAACATTGCAGAGAGAGGTCAATTCTCTTTTCACTCTAAAAGGGGTTTGTATCTAAAGAGATTTGATCCCTCTTGATGCTTAGTAGATCCATAGTTAAGATGGATCTAAACTGATACTTATCATAAGTTTTATTTCTAAACTCTATTTAGATATATATAATTAGATGATCAATACTAATTTTTTCCTGAAGAAAAAATCGTAGCTTTCATTACAAGAAGTGAAAATTACATTTTTTTTGTGAGTGGTCGCACTCTCTGAAACTAACTACCCAAAATAACGTTTTTGAGAGTGGACTAAATAATCAATACCATGCTCATCACATTAGAAAAAATAAAT
>APFE030688353.1:1296-30754 GCA_000404065.3 Pinus taeda
TGTTGTTTTAGAGGAGGAAATAATTATGTAATAAATGAATCAATTTTTTTGTAAGTTAATATTTTGTATTACCTCTTAAAATCATCACATCCAATACATCAGTCAACATTCCATCACCAACATATATTATGGTAGGTGGTCTTAATCTGTCTAATGGGAAACCAAATGTTGTTGACTACCTGCCTATAAAATAAGTAGTCCAAAACTTCAAGAGCTTTAATAGTTGTAGCATAACAAGAGATCTATTGCATAATCACAATACAAAAAACTTATAGATATCATGAAACGACTAGGTATCACAAGAGGAAAAGGTGTCAAATCTTGCACACTAGATCCCAAAGGAGCTAACATAGTAGTGATGCACGACATATGTCTCTCAATTTGAGCCAGACGCACATCCATTCTTTCCATATAAAATTGTTAGTTTCACTGCTCTCTTTTCACATCTTCCAAACCTGTAAAGACATTATACTTGTAACGGCCACTGGCTATAAATTCATGTAATAAAATTTAATAAAAGGTAAAATAAGAATAAGGTCATGGACATGTATTCCAAGCTGAATGTTGGGTAAAGTATTATAGTGGGCATCACTTGTTGTTTATTATGGCTAAGGGAAATTGGGAAAGGTTTTGAAAAGGCAAAAAGACATTATTGGCATTTATTTTATGAAAATGGGAGAAAAGGGAGATGAAAAGTCACAAGTTTGCATATGAGGGGGAAATTGAAGGAAAATTAAGGAAAGTGGAGAAATTAGAGGCATCAACAATATAAAGACACCAGAGCATCAATTTTGAGCCTTTTGTCAGTTCAGTTTCAGAATTGGTTTCAGAGAGGAGAGGAGCACCAAGAGGACATGGAAGGCAAGAAAGCAAAGGAAGGACAAGGAAAGCATAGATCAAGGAAGGAAAAGTTGGATCAAGCGGATTTAGCAGGAATACTTGTAGGTAACAGGTATTGTAACACCTCCCATATTCACCCAAGCTAACCGGAATTAGAATCAACTCCCCATGTATAGTCAAGGAACTGGAATCAGCAAGACATGACCAATTTGACCTTCCACAGGAGCTACAGAACCTTCAGGAGACAACCAACCCTCTCAGGTGCCCAACCCTTGAGACAACTTGATGTTTTGTTGATCTAGACCCCTAGTTTCTCCCATGACAAGACATGCATGCGACTGAGACCCTCTAATCGCTCCCACAGCAAGGCATGCATGTGACTGTGGCCTTTTTCAGGCAATTCCATGCCAGTGATCCTAGATTCTATGCCATTTTCCAGGTCCAAGGCTCAGGCCAATGTCCAGAACTTCATGAAACTTCCAAAAAATATACTTAACACTGAGATAAGGTTACTAATGCAAGGACTTGATCTGACCCCCTACTAGCCATGATAGGCATTTTGTCAAACATATCATAAACATGAAATCTATAGATTTTAACAACAAATTTGAACATAGGGATCTCATACTTATCTGAGAATCATCAAAGATGATTGATATCTCCTCCCAATAGTTGCATTGTTATCTATTAGTCCATTCGTCGCTATTATTTCATCTACTAACCAAAACATAATGAGAGTAATACATCAAGCTTATCATAAAACATGCTCATAGCCAACAAATAACTAAAGATATATCAATGATGAAACAATTAATAAAACTACATAATGACGAGCACATTTTCTCATGAAAATACCAAAAGAAAGGGAGCTCTTATTAACATATGAAAATCCAACCAAGTTAGGGACTTCCACATAACACCCAACCATAGATTGGGCTAAACCAAATATCTCTTTCAGCCAATCACCCCTGCGCCATATTCCAAGCATGAATGTGGGATCTCATGAAACAAATCTAACAAAACAAAATCAGGGTTTCTAGAGGCCAAACCACCTCAATCCTCCACCAGTGATTCGACCTCATGGTTAGACATCACTAACCATCACCAGATCGATCTCTACCCAAGTTGTCAAGGGCTCCAAAGCATTTGTTCCAACCAAGGTTTCCAGGACTATTAACTTAACCCATAGTCGTTGTTGGGCTACGGAGTGTTTGTCCAACCAAAGCTTCCAGGACTAGTAATTTAGCCCACAAATGGCTCCAGAGAATTTTTCCAACCAAGGCTTCCATGACTTGTAACTCAACCCAAGTTATTAAAAGGCTTCCATGACTAGTAACTCAACCCAAGTTGTTACAAGACTTCCAAAGCGTTTGTCCAACCAAGGCTCCATAAACTAGTAACTCAACCCACAACCAAAGGAACATGAGTACCAACCAAGAAACAAAGATAAAACCCATAACATCATGGTTATCTAGGAAGTGGAAAGGCTAGGCAAAACCACTGTCCATCTAGGAAATCCTCCATGCTAATGACAGATCATAACCAAATAACCAATAAACCACATGCATGCCAAAACTAACAAGGAAACCATACATGCAATTCAATACCTGCAAGAAAAACTTGTTTTATTTGTTGATCTCGTTATCCTCTTATTTTTTCTTGCTTTTCCTTTGCCTCCTTGCTCCAAATCCCAAGTATGCCACATTCCTCCAAGAGTGCTCCAAGAAAAAGTGTCCAAGAGTATGAGAGAGAGAGAGAATAGAAGAGATAGCTCCAAGTTAAAATTGACAAAAGGTTGTGAATTGATCCTCATGAGCCTTTTTATCATTGAGGCCTCTATTTTCTTCATTTTCTATTATTTTCCTCCTCGCATGCAACCTGTGACCTTTCACCCTCCTTTTCTTCTATTTTCCATTATTTTCATAAATAAAATGTCAATAAATACCTCATGCCTTTCCAAAACCTTTTTCATTGCCTCTATCAATTTCTGTAATCATTAATTAATCACAAGTGATCCCCATCATTGTTTTTCCCAACATTCAGCTTGGAATACATGTCCCATGACTTTGGTTATTATTTTTCCTATTAACTTTATTACATGGATTTTTTACCAGGGTTGTTACATGTTGCATGTATGATTTCCTAGATGGTTTTAACATGTGTGGTATATGCATGTGTGTATTTGTTTCATTTGTTGTCATTGGCATGGTTTTGACAGTGGTTTTCAGCCTTGCCTTGTCATTTCTGGATAGCCATGGTGTGATGAGATTCCTTCTGAGTTGAGATTTGGATTCTTGGAAAGTTTTGGATCTAGGTGAGGTGGTCTTAAGAAAATCCCAAAGGTCTGGGGTGGAAACAGGAAAAATTCCTCAAGAGATGGTGAAGGAATGTTGAGGCATCCAAGCTTGGTTTGGTCTCGTGATCTGGGGATCGGTTTAGGCGAGATCACGGTATTGTGAGGGTGAAGGTGGATTAACCTTTGGATTCCCTTAGTTGTTTATGGATTGGTTTATCCCATGAGGTCCCACATTCACGCTTGGAATATGTCACACAAGGTGATTGGCTGAAAGAAAGATTTGGTTCAGCCCAATCTGTGGTCAGGTGGCACATGGAAGTCTCTAACTTAGTTGGCTTTTGCATATGGTTAATAAAAGCTAAGTACCTCTTGTCTTTATGAGTAAATGTACTTGTTATTGTGTGGATTTAATGGTTGTTCTATCGTTGTTAATTATTTGGTTATATGTTGGTTGTAAGCATGTTCTAAGATAGATTTAAGCATGGCCCTTATCATCTTTTAATTGATGAACAATCAGTTAATGAATGTATGACCTAATTGGTATTATGACAGCTATTGTGAGAGGGAAATATTCCTTCTTGGTAAACCTTAGATAAGTTCTAGATCTCTATGTCCAGATATGCATTCATGGCCTTATTGCATGCTCACCATGTGTTTGATGGGATGATTGTCATGGTTATACCAGGTTAGGTCAATTCCTTGAGTAAGTTTTGTGTTATAGGTTTTGTCTCTGTGTTATTTATCATTTCTGGAAGTTTCATTAAGTTCTGGGCAGAGGTCTAGATCCTAGCCCTGAAAAAAGTGGCCTAAATCTCGTGGTCATTGGCATAGAACTGCCTAAAAGAGACTGCAGTCACTGGGAAGCAAGCATGTTGGAGTGACTTGAGGGTTACAGTTGCTTAGAGGCATTGTCATGGGAGTGACTAGGGGGCTAGCTCACTGAAAAATAAAGTTATTGGTGAGCTCCAGTATTGCAGCAATAATGTTGCAACTCCTAGTGCTCCGTTCTTTACTTTTATCAACCCGGTAGTTCGTAACAAACTTGGAAGCAACGGTGTTGTATGCACAAGTACTAGCTCTTTCTGCAGGCTATCATTTGATCAGTTGGCACAAGTTCGCTAGGAGTTTAAGCCAATTTCTATGAGTTCTTAGAAGAAGCTTTTACTGTGATGGCAGAAGACTAATTCTACATGGGCTATTCTACTTGCAGAAAGAGAATGAAAACTTAAATGGAACTCAAACCCTAGCAAATCCTAACAAAACCTAATCATGCAAGAAAAGAGATGGAAAGTACTGAAATGGGTGCCATTGATTACTGAAAAGGTAAATTGTATTTATTCAAGCTACTTCTGAAGAGAAATGGAAAGAATTCGTCTTTTTGCAATTTTGAGTATTTTTATGCGGATTTATTATGCTTGTAATTTGACTAATTGTGACTGTGCACAGGTTTGGTGGCAAAGGAGGATGGAGTTGGTTTTTGCAGATGGTGAGGAAGGTGTGGAGGGGTCCTAAGAAGTCCCTAGTGCCCTTCTAGAGATTTCCATTGCAATCAGAGTTCGAAAAATTGCTCGCAAGAACTTCTACAGGAGGCTACAAGGGATCTACAACAAGTTCTACAAGAAGTTCTACAGGAGGAGGCTGAAAGTGAATTTTGGAGGTTTGAAGGTGGAAAAATGGTGGGAAAAGGGAAAAGAAGGCTGGATGAAGGTGTTGGAGGGTCTAGGATTCTGTTGATGAAGATCAAGAATGAAAGAGACGGTTGTATTTGTTCAAAGGGAAAGAAAGCAACTTTGCACAAAAACACATAAATTAGGACAATTCAGCAAAATGTGGTGAATGAGCGAAGGAATCTACGAAATATGAGTTGGTACAGGTTGTGCTATGGAGGGATGACAAGCTGGAATGTTTTTCAAGTGAGTTGCATACCTACTTCTTAAAACTAACCCAAGCAAGAACAAAAAAAAACAAAGTTTGTCTAATTTGACCTAAAATTTGACCTAAAAACAGAAAAGTGTTGAACAAAACTTTATGAATAGGAAGCTATGCGAGAAAGCCATGGTAAGTGAACAAGAAATGGTATAAGCATGTGAATCCAAGCAAATATCAGCTTCTCCAACTCAAAACATCGCACTAGCAATTGCATGAAAGGAAAAAAAATGTTTTTGGTGGCAACAGTAATGCCTTGTCCTCAATTCATGGTCCCAAGGAGGGAGAAAGGGGATCAAGGCCTACTGGTAGCCTTTTTGGATCTTTCTTTGTTACCACAACAATCTACTTAACCAACTTGAAGTAAGAACAACTAATCTAATCATCAAAAGCAACCTATTTTACCAAAGCAAGATTAATCCTAAACAACAGAAATCAACTTATGAATGCAAGGAAAAAAACATATAAATATACAAAGGAGGTGCTGGGCCGCTTGGGTTGGGCCCTAACCCAAGAGATTCAACCCTCTAGAAAGGATCAGTGCTGGTTCAAAGCTGCATTCATCTTCATTGATTAAAAAATAATAGTTACATCACAAAATTGTCTGCAAAAGGAGCTCGAAAATGAGCTGAGTACAAGACTGCACAAAAGTGCGAAAATAGATTATGAAATGGCTAACCTACTGAGGCCTGAAGCCTTCTTACTTATACAAGTGAGGACCCCCAACAGTCCTCCTAAACTTAAGGAACTCCGCTGCCTAAAACTGGAAATAACAACAGCCCCACTTGAGTTGCTCAGCTGCCCCTTGGAATCATCGATGTGGTGGCCTTTGAACTCTGAGCTGCTGGTGGAGAACTTGAGGAAGGGGTCATTAATGTAGGAGACACCCCTCCTATAAGTCCTCAGCCCTGTTTCCTTGAGTTTGGCTGCTAATTTTCTCATAAATGCCTGGTCCTTGTCCAAAATTTGTCCAAAAATTTGCAATAAACACTCATTAGACTATGTGGCAAAGTGACTATCCCCATTCACTCAATTGACATAAATATATTAAAAAACATGCACAAAACTATGGATAATGGTGGATTAAATGGAAATAATAGGCAAAATGAGCCCATATGGTTACCCATTTCTGGGGCTCATCAATGATCTCAAGGGTTGGACACCTGGAATGATTGGTTAGTTCCTCGGGGTCTTGTAGCACTTGAGGGAAGTCAATAAGGTCTTGCTATGTCGGCTCCATTTCCTTAAGGTCATCTAGGAGGTTAAGTCATGTCATAGTAGCCGCTCAACTCATGTTTACCCTGGGGACAAGCCAGTGAAAGTGGGTAGATATGAGAGGATGCATGTTACAATACCTTTTTCCTTGCTTCCCATTAAGGACCTTGCGCAATAGGGTTTCCATTTCCAATAAAGAGATAAATATTGATAGTACTACTTTTTCCTCCCCTGGTGTGACCAAGGTCAGGAACCCACTGTTTTGTGTCCTCTGTGAGCTCTAAATCAGAGAAGGTTGCTTGTCTCTCATTATTATAGTTTACAAGTTTTGCATTTCACTCTAAATTTCAGCAGGAACACAACATGAAAAGTATCAAAAGCCTCCTTGGCATGTTGTTAATCTCGAGATCGACCTTGGGGGTCACACCCTCCCACCTTCTACTTCTCATATGTTGCCTCCACATTAGGGCTAACTGACTGCATCATCGTGGGTAAGAATAGACTTGACTAAAAAAGGATAATTGTATGTAGAGATTAGACATACAAATAAACAACCACCAGACAAGAGGGGGAAGGTCCTTAAGAGATACAACACATCTCAATCTATATAAAAATCGACCATCCCAACTGTAATTACAATGAGACAAACAAACTCTGATAAGAGAAGGTAAGACAAGTGTCAGAAGCTACCTCAGGTCTCTGTGTACTATATCCTCTACGAGAGACTAAACCACATGATTGTCTTGTATGTTCACAACGTGAATTCCCAACACCCTTTCTTAGCACCCTCCCTTTAAGATTCAACACACAATTTCCCTCAGTGCAGCTAACACAAGATTTCCTTATAATGTAATGAGTTGGTGGGATAGTTCTCCTGGTTGCTCCACTGCCAGAATTCTAGACTAGATTAGAAATAAAATCATGCTCAAGCCCAAAACCCACGAGAAAAGTTGTCCAAGTCTCACTTCTATCGGCAACAGTTGAAATTTCCACAGGGACATTGTACAGGCAAGCCTGTCGCATCCCTCTTCTTCTTCCTTTGGTTGTCCTCATAGGTTTCGAGGGATGAAATATTTGCATGCACGAAGGTGGTTATGCCACCCCCTCCATTTAATTCTCCTACATTCATAGGGTGGCGAGCACATGGTCCCAAGTTAGCCAACTCCTCAATCCTCACCTGTTGGGGGATAGTAAATGAATCATATTTAAAAAAATAAAAAATAAAAATTAGTACAAATTTTAAAAATGATCAAAGTTTTTTTATATGATAAAATGATAGTTTAAAAATATTTTATCTAAAATTCTAAAACCATTTAAATTATTAACAATTCAATCAAAATTATAAATCAATTAAAATTCTAAATAAATTATATTTTCAAATTCAAAGAAGGAAAATTTGCTGCATATTTAAGTCCCTTTGTTTTCAAATTAATATACAAATTCTTTCAGAATTTTAAAAATGTATTATTATTTAATCGACCCATAAACCATATTTATAAAATCATCATTAATATTACATTAATCACCACTAATTAGGCCGACATGCCTTCCTTTGAATGAGTTTAGTCATCTACCTTTTCATTTTCTGATTGACATCTGGTATATGCTTTTCTGTTTGACATTTGGCCGCAAAAGATATTTTTTTGACATATGGCTATAGTATTTATGTTACTGAGGACCATCTCCCTTGTTATGTTATGTCCAGTTCTTCTCTCTCTCCAAAACTGCAACAACATGCAGAACATTTGGCTGCTCCCTCGATGATTTTAGCAGTGGAGGAAAATCAACATAGTGGGGTTTGGAAACCCCGAACTCATCTCCCCTTTATCGCATTTTAGTCCAGGTTGATGATGAATGGTTTGGTATTTTCAGTACTTCCCAGACAATTTTTATTCATTGTTTCAATTTTACAGTGAAGACATGGAAAATCCTAAGGGATTTCACCGTAGAGATTGCATTTAGATTATTTGGCCATTCTTGCTTAATCGTTTTGACCTGCTTAAAAAAATTGCTAACACGTGAAGAAAGGTTCGCCATGGACGGAGAATATGAGACGTGAAGCTTCGCTTTCTGTATTTGTCTTATGTTTTCTCGTTCATTTCTGTATCTATTTATCATCAATTTCTTTTAAGGCAATGCTTAAAAGTTTTGCAGAGACTTTGGGGTGATGAGAGGAAATGTAGGACAAAAAATTCGAGCGTGCCAAAGGATGTTCATATAATTGTTTGCCTCCATTTCATTAAGTTAGGTAATGACTGATTTCTCTTTCTCAGTTTCTTAGAAAGGGAGAAATCATTCGGTCATTCTCGGTATACTCTCAGTTCTCAAAAAGGGAGAAATCATTCTGTCATTCTCAGTATACTCTATTTGCATGTACAAATTCCGTCAGTCTGTCCGCAAGCATTCGATAATTTCTCTGTTTACTTATAATAATGTTATGTCCTGAACCTATAATTGATAAGGATGCCCAAGGTAATTTCTTTGTGAATTACTTAATTAATTGCTTTATACTGAGGCAATGAGGTCCTTATGACATAGTTACAATCCAAATTTCACTATGGCTTTCTCCACCTATATTGCACGAATTCATTTCCAATTTCTCTGTCATCTGCTAGCTGGCACGAGTTCCATTTCCACTTTCCTTTGGCCTGCTACACTTATTTGGAATTTGTTTCAATTCCAGTCTCTCTATGGTTTGACCCCTCCTGTGTGACATGATTTCCATTTCCATTCTCTCCGTGCTCTACCCTATCTATATAGCATGTAGTTCAATTCAATTACCTTTATGGACAAGTTTCGTTTCCAATTTCTTTGTGGTTTGCTCCACTGGTATGGTATGAGTTTCAATTCCAATTTTATATGGTTCGCTTCACCTGTATGGCATACGTTTCAATTTGAGTCTCTTTGTGGTTCGTCTCAATGTATGACACAACTTTCAATTCAAACCTCTTTCTGGGTTGCCACAACTGCTCTACTCCACCTCTAGGGCTTGATTTTTAATGCCAATCACTCTATGGTTTGGTGGTTTGGTCCATCTGCATGGCACAAGTTTCAATTCAAGTCTCTTTTTAGGCTTCCCCTCCTGTATGGGATACGTTAAAATTCCAATTTCTATTTTGTTTGCCCCATTCTTATAGCATAATTTTCAATTTGAGTTTCTCTGTGGTCAGCTTCACCTTTATGGCATGAGTTTCGATTCCAATCCCACTGTAGTTCACTGTTTTATCCACCTCTATGGCAATAGTTTTAATTTGGGTCTCTTTATGATCTGCTCGACCCGTATGGTATGAGTTTCCATTCCAATCTCACTATGGGTTGTCCTACTTGTATGGCACGTGTTTATCAAAATTATCTCTTTACTATGTACCCGTTCTACTCTTATTTTAGTAGATGGGCTCCCTGAAATCTATGCAGCCTCTTGCAAACACTCAGTTTTATGATAGAAGTATTCATATATATATGATAACAAAAGTAGAAGTTATTTAAGTAGATCCAATCTTGGTTCAAGAAGTCGAAACACTTCAAATCATCCTGGGATTCAGTGGTCTGTGGGCTGTTGTTTTAAGGTTGGTTTGATCTCTATGCATTTTCTCAAGTAATTTCATTCAAATTTTCTACATGTACTAAGGATTTACAGTCTGTAGATCTTGATTTTGTTGTCTTGATGGCATGGTGCGTGTTAGGTATATGAGTCCTCTTTCAACAGTTCCGCTAGTAACTCTTATTGCTCTTGAGCTCTATGAACTTAGGTTCCCAGGGGTAAGTGGACACTAAGAACCATTTTTGTTATGTTCACTTGGCTTAAACAAATTCTATTTCAAAAGCTAATCTCTATTACACTCACTTGGTATTAAACAAATTTTCTATTTGCTTGAATAGAATTCATATGCTTCAAGTTTCAATGAATGCCATAATTGCATTTGAGTTATATGGGTATAGAATTCCTAAGCTTGAGTGGCATAGTCCAACATTTTTGTTAGTTAATATGGAAAGCTGCAGGGTACTCAAAATTACAGTGTGATTAAAACTGGTTTGGAACAGAAGGACCTGCTCAAGTATGCTAGCTAACTTGAATAGCACCCATATTGCTTGGATAATTACGGGCTTGATGACTATTTCTATTAAACAAGGTCCATCTATTGGACTTTCATTTATCTTGAAGCAATATATATTTTGATTTGATATCTGCAGACTCTTCTTTTGAATGGAGGCAGTATGTGCTTTTCTGCATCGTAGGTGATTTCTAGATAGATAGTTTGGTTGGAACTTAACACCTGCTTTTACACAGATTCTTAGGGTGAAATGTATTGCATAAACTAGATGAAACAGAAAATGTTTTTGGGAAATGTATTATGAATAAAAAATGTTTTAGAAATGTTTGACTTTGATTAGTCCCGATTTACTCCTAATTATATCGTCTATTTATATTTAAGGTTTAAATTTTTAACACAATCGCATATTATGTACGATCTTTATTAATATTAATCACATTAGTAATAAGCAGTGTTCGGAGTTGGACTGTTTCACAAATGGATCATGATAAGTTCTAAAAAGAATTATTTCCAGTTTGTTTTGAAACTTCTCTTGTGAAAATTTAAGCTATAATGACTAAATGACATAGCTACTGAATCTTTTTGAATCCAGTGGATTCGATTTTACTTGCGCTGATACACTTTCTAGCTTGAGTAGCTAGCATAAATGAAGTCCTTTCATTTGGTTCAAATGTATTTTAGAAATATTTGCATGCAGTAAAAGTATTAGTGACTAGCATAAGAATGACCTCACTCAAGTGCTGTCAATTTAATGAACTTTAACTCACTAAAATTGACCTCATATGTCTTCAACCAAATCATGTGAGTTTATTAAGCTATTAGTTAATAGCCCAACTCTTAGTTTTTTTTTTTTTAACTTTCAACCAGTTAAACTTGCATTTACAATAATAAGTTTTGGGTCCTATTGAAACCAGTTTTGCAATTTTCAATAGATTGATAGGTTTTTCGCGTCAAACTTGGAATTTCTTCTATTCACCAAACATCCATACGTTTGGATATCCATATTACCTGCCTTCAAATTTATGTTTGGATGTATATTTTGTAATATCTATTCTATTTGAATTTCTGTTTTGTTCAAAAATATATCCTCTTTTTTTTGAAAAAAAGTCAAATGAAGTGTTGTACTCTGATGTTATTTACAGGTGGGGAAATGCATTTAAATAGGGCTTCCACAACTTATTGCACTGGTCTTCTTTTCACGAGTAAGGAATTAAACAATTACCATTATGTGTAAACTTCTAGATCGTATCTCTCTAGATATATATCATATATCCTATTCTTAGTCTTTCCATGCTTTTTAAAATCTGTTGTATTAAATTATTTGTAATTGGAAAGATTGTGGCACTAATTTGTTGAAGAATGAAACTAACTGATTAAACTCTTTTGTCCTCCCTTTCAGTATGGTCGACATATTAAGACTCGTAAGAAGCCTTTATTTGAGCGTTTTGCCATCATAACTGCAGTTGCTATTGTGTGGGCATATGCCCATGTTCTCACTGTAGGTGGAGCATACAAGCATACCCCTCAAAAGACCCAAGCCCATTGCCGAACATACCGTTATAGACTAGTTAGTGGTGCCAAATGGCATGCATTCTTACAAGAAGCATGCATACTAATTGTCATGTCACTTCATACAGTACGTTCTCATGCAAAGCCTCAACATGGTCTTTATTATTCTGCAGGATAAGTGTTCCATATCCATTTCAATGGGGAGGACCTGTTTTTGATGGAGGACAGTGTTTTGCAATGATGGCTGCAGCATTTGTGTCTCTTGTTGAGGTCTGCCTGCTTGCCATATATCAGATATTTTTTCTTCTCTTTTATTTTCTTTATCCCGTTGACATTTTTGATAGTTATCTATAGGTTTCTATTTAAAAACAAAATTGAGTATTGACTACTATTCTTTTTTTCTTTCATAAATTTGTAGTCTACTGGTACATTCTATGTTGTTTCAAGGTTTGCAAGTGCCACACCTCCCTCTCCATCTATCATCAACCATGGTATAGGTTAGCAGGTAAGGAAATGGATTTGTTGCTTTTACCCTTACAACTTCAGGTAATTGGAAGATTGTATCATTGTCGTTGATGGAATGTAATGGTCCTCTCTATAGGGAATTGGAATTTTATTGGATGGGATGTTTGGAACTGGAAATGGGTCCAGAATATCAGTGTAAGAACCAGGTAACTTGACCCATTTTTGGCAATACTAGCTCTGAAATTTGTCTTATCTTGGGAATTTGTAGTGAGAATGCCGGTCTTTTGGGGTTGACACGAGTTGGGAGTCGCAGGGTGCTCCAAATATCAGTAGGATTTATGATATTCTTCTCTGTTCTTGGTGATAATCAACTCAAGTTGGGATATTGTTCTCATTTTGGGGTTTATTCCCTAGTTTAGGATTTTGGATTGCTAATTTCATGTTAATGTGTTCCAGGCAAATTTGGAGAAATCTTTGCTTCTATTCTAGCACCCATTGTCGCTGCCATGCACTGTCTCCTCTTTGGCTATGTTGGTATGTATACAGTGTACACAAATCCTATGTGCCGAGTTGCAAAGTCAATCAACTAGTAGTATCTTAGCTATTGCCATAATGTAGAATGGATGTATGCATAAAACCTTAAGGTTAACTCATGTTGGCAGACACTTAATTTGTACAATGCAATTTCAACATATTAGGGTAAAAGAACAATTCATTGGGTACCTATATTGGTAGACAGTTTGTACGATGCAACTTTAAAATTGTAGGGTAGAACAACAATTCTTTGGGTTTTGCATCATGTCTGAAATTTTTTGTATTCTTGATGAGCAGCTGGTGGGGGTCTGAGTTTCTTTCAATTTTGCAGTCTAAATATTTTCATGATGAAGTTCATCTTGGGCTTCTCTCTATTTTTGGGATTATTGGTACCACAATACTTCAATGAATTTACAGTTTCTTCTGGTCATGGTCTAGTCCACACTCATGGACGATGGGTAGGGTTCTTACAACTTCTTTCAGGGATTAAATTGAATTTTTTTGGCTAACAGTTCATTGTAGCAACATTCCCTTCATTCTTCAAATTTTCAATGTTTTTAACTTTAAACATTTTTAATGGCTTTTTAAACAGTTCAATGACATTATCAATGTGATTTTCTCGTCACCACCTTTAGTTGCTGGCAGCGTAGCATTGTTTTTGGAAAACACTCTACATATGGGGGAGAGCTCAACAAGAAAAGACAGAGGCCATCATTAGTGGGATAAGTTCCTTTCATTCAAAACCGATCCTAGAAGTGAAGATTTGTATGCTCTCCCTTTCAACCTGACCAGGTTTTTCCCATCTGTCTGAGGATGAAACTCTATTTTAGAGGTGGTGTCTCTATTTTATCAATAGCCTTGGTGCATTTGGAGAATAATTAGAGTGTCCTAAATTCAGAAAGAGACAACTTCATAGTGTGAAATCTAAGATGTCTATATTTTATATCTATCACTTTGATAAGGAATTGCTTTCACGAATTATCTCAAATGGATGCCTCTGTGCCCTAGTCAATCATTTTCAGAGCACTTCAAGATCATCTCTCTTGGCAAGCAGCAAAAGGAGAATAATGAAAGGGAAAAGTACATTTCAGACTCTCAGAGTGGTCAATATGCTATCTTGACTCCAATTCAAAAGAGGCATGTTGTGCATAGAGTAATTTATTTTTGTAAGTACTTTTGAAGATACAACAGAATATTTTTGTTGTTGGTGCTTCAAATTGAGCCAATGAGCATTTATCTAGAACTCGAGAGTCATTTTATAGTAATGATATCTTAAGCCCCCTTGTAAAGGCATTAGTAGGAACTAGCAGTACAATTGCTTTATGATATTCTCCACGCATAATGCGAGAATTATTAGTTATTCATAACACATGTTTAAAATATTTTTTTTTTGGTAAACGTTGTTTGCCTTTGAAATAAAGACTTCAGCTCCTGTTGACAGGGCACTTTAGGCTTACCATTAACTTTAGCTTCATGATTTTCTTCCAAAATGAGTGCATGGAAATTTTGTAGCAAAAATGAAATGACATTGGAAAAGTAACAAAAAATATAGTACGACTTTTCAGATGGCATTCCATGCAATGTATCACAGATTGCTTTTGGGCATTGTCATCTATTCTTTTGTACTTTTTATTATGTTCTACATACTGGGGATTTTTTTCTTATGCATTTTATGCATCATGATTAGATATGCTTATTATTATTAGTTTCATCCTAGGTATATACTTTCCAGTTTTTCATGACAGAATCATTTGTAGTTCTCTTGGGGGTAGGTAGCATTCACACATGTTGCCACCAATATAACAGGGGCCACTAGAGTTGCAAGATCATCCCCATGTTGTAAACTTTATCTAATAACATAACAACAAAGGGAAATTCTGAACATCCATTGCATCTACCTCGTTTTTTAAGAAAGTTTTGAGCATTCTTGGATTGAATGTTTGCTTTGGAGATTGCACATGTTGGTGGAAGAGAGAAAAAGGAAGATCATGTTCTCTCTGTATTGTTATCTCTAGGCCATCACATGTAGAATATTTCGACACCTTTCTAACCAAGTATAAGTTATGTAGTAGTATTAGAACCTGAAAATGTTAGATCCTGGTGTACCTTCAATTGATGCAATGATGCTTCAACCATATTGGTCGACTCCAAAAAAAAAGGGTTCAATAGTTAACATCATCTGAATAGATACCCTCCACGTGTGGGTGCCTTGAACCAATAACATGGAGATGTGTGCAAGGGAACCTATTCAAATGGAGATACACCAATAGGTGGAGCACTCCAATGAAACAAATTCCATAATAAGTTGACTGGTTCACTTCTTAAGGAAGATGCTTGTTCTTTTAAATATATGCTGGAAAAGGTTAGTCCCTTGGTTTACTTGTTTGCTTAATTGCCTTCTTAAGGAAGATGCTTGTTCTTTTAAATATAGGCTGGAAAAGCTCAGTCCCTTGGTTTACTTGTTTGCTCAATTGTTGGGGGAATGTACCATATGGAGGAAGATGCAAGTATTTGGAATGGCTTACGAAGGTTGGAGTACCCACTTTGGGGCCCCACACATATTTGAAAGTGTTTCTTGTAGAAGTATTTACCCTTGAAGCGCCTTTGGAAGATGGATGTTAAACATTGAAGCCATTTGTTTCCAATGTTTATGGAGGTATTCCTCTCTTTGGGGGCTATTTGGTGTAGAGTATTGTACATGTGGCATAAAAAAAACTCAATTTTATATACAAATCTGTGGAATAAGTTATCCCTCTAGCAACTATTTTTTTAACCCATTACAGCCCTAGAGTCAGTCCTCCAACAACAATGCATCTTTCCACTTCAAAAATACTATTATTGCAACTACACATATAACATAAAACTTAAAAGGTAATTGGAACAAACCTAATAGTATATAATATATATTTTCAAACAAAACATACCATAAACCTCAAACTTCAGTATATAGGAACAAAGCAACCCTACCAATAATTAATCTTCTACATGACTTAGACATACATAATTTTTTTATCCATTATTATTTGCTTAATTTTGAAAACCAAAGTAATTTTTTTTAATCAAAATTCTACAAGGCTTATTTGTTAATCAGGTAGCTGATCTATTTCATTATGTACTCTGCAATGCTTGATGACAAACTATGAAAGGTTCTTAACTTTGCTTTCACGAATGTGTTTTTTTTTTCCTTTTTCTTGATTTTGTCAACGATTAGGAATTACGAGAGTGTTGATTATAGTTTTAGTTGTAGCCTTTCAACTTTTTGGGCTTATTTTCTTATATCAAACATTTGTGCAGGGTTTCAACGAAATAACATTTCATTGAGTATGTATTTACAAATAAGTGATTTTGGGATCAAATCCCATAAAGTAATTTTATATTTTCTTTTCAAATTCTTTCAAGTTTTTGAAAGTAAAACCAATGAATTATCAATATAATTTTACCACAATAAAAACAAGTTTTTTTTTAGTACGAAAAAAACGAGATTGTATTAAAAACAAATAAGGCCCATTACATATGAATACATTGAAATATGGGTTAATTCCTTGACTTTTCAGACTAATAGAAGTATCAATTCTATGTTTTTTCTTCTGAAAGCCTATATGAAGAAAAGGGGAAACAACGACAAATGATATGTATATGCGGTACATAAAGGAACAAAAGTTACCAGATAGATCGCCTAGATAGATATAGTCACCTTAAAAAGAGAGCATCTTTTGTCAGCTGAGAGAAAACATGCACTATGGAGAAGAAAAACAGTTCCAGGGTACATACCAAGGGAATAGATATGGCAAGGAAGATTATGTACCAGGAAGAGAAAAGTCCTGAATCTAGTACGTTTCAGATTCCATTTTTATATCCATTTTCCACTTTCCCATTTGAGTTAGGAGCTCTTTCTTGGACAACTTGTCTACTTGAGTATTTTGAGATCTGTCCACATGATATATAGTGTAATCCTTCCTCCTCCTCCAGAAAGAATCAATTTTGTTCATCCATCCTGTTAACTTGTGGTTTTTTATAGAATGTTTGGCAGTGACATGATCAATTATAATTTTGGAATCACCATAGATATGCAGAGACTGAATATGTAGGAAAATGTTGAAGTGAAGGAGCCCTGATAGAGCCATTGCTTCCACTTTGTTGTTTGTGCCTTTCCCACCATTCCAGTAAATGGAAAACTGTTGATCTTCCTTCATGACTATGTAGATCCCATAGGCACACATTCCATTTTGTGTAGCCCCATCAAAAAAAGCTCTTGGAAAGCTCATCTGACTCTTTTTTTTTTTTTTCTCTGCTGAGAAATCTTGGGAGGAAGAGAGTTATAAAGAGTGATAATGTTATCAAAAACAGTCTTATAATCTTCCTTCCTATTTTGGAACAAATACTTATTCCTCCACTTCCAGATTGACCAAAAAACCAGTTACGGAATGGGTCTCCATATTGCTTCCTGATTACTCCACCATTCTAGTGCCTCTTTTAGTGAGGAATGCAACACAAAACTAAAAGAAAAAAAGGACGCAAGGTTCCCCCATAGCCGAAGGGTGTGTCTACATTGCAGGAACATGTGGAAGTTATTTTCTCCCTCTGCTTTACATATTAGGCATATTTCGGGACCAGACCAGTTCCTCTTTTGCAGGTTTTCCCATGTGAGATTTTTGTTGTGGAAAACTAGCCAGGAGAATATGATAATTTTATTGGGGCTCCCAATTTTCCATAATGACCAAGGGAAAATGTTAACAGACTGAGAAAAGTGGATTCTGGTTAGGGTTGAGTAGATATCTTTTACACTTACATTCTCCTTCCCATTATTTCCCTTCCAGATGAGAGCATCCTCAGCTTCAGTACAACATATGCCCATGTTTCTTATTGTCAATAGAATCTGTGACCACTGATGAGCCAAACTTCCTTTTAAGCCCAAAGTCGAAGAATTTTTCCAGATGGGAAAGGGACCCTTCCAATATGCAATGACTTGATTCTAGGTAAAAATCCCCCTCTGGTGGAGAAACTCTACTATTTGCCTTGATATGATGATATCATCTCCTCCACCCATTATAAAGTCAAAACCTATGATTATCTTATTACCAATTTGAAAGCTCCAAGAAAGGTTTTGGAGAAAAAACGATTCAATTTTACGTAAGCTCATCCAGATGGAAGAGCCATGGGAAGACCCTATTGTCCCTTTCCTATACCAAAAGGAGATATCTCTATTGCCCATATACTTCTTCCTTATGGATTTGCTCCATATGTTGTCCCCAAAAACAAATTTCCATAGAGAATTACATAGCAAAGCCATCTCGAATTTCCGGAGATCCATGATTCCCCATCCCCCTAGATTCTTAGGAAGGGTAATATTAGATAATTTTGTCAGATGATATTTCCTTTTCTCTTTATTTCCTCCCCATATGAAATTTTCTTTCATTTTATTCAGAAAAATGATAATACTAGCCGGGATGTAAAATAGATGGGCTCAATACATAGACATTTGGGCCAACACAGATTGCGCTAAAATCGCTCTACCAGCCATAGAGAGGCATTTGTAATCCCATCCAGCTATCCTTATGAAATATCGATTAGAGATCCACAACCAGTAGACTTTTGAATAGCTAGAAGGTTTAAGATGAAAACCAAGGTATTTCATACCATCCTTTATGGCCTTCGCTTCAATATTGAACAATTGTACTAGATACTCTATTATTTCCGAATTAGCTTCCCCATGATAGAAGGAGGATTTTCTATCTTTCATAAGGAGGCCTGTAGCTCTTTGGAACTTTTCCAGTATTCCATGTATACAGATCCAGGAGAGCCAACAGAGCATTCCAAAACTTAAGATATCATCCACAAATAAGTTATGAGAAATGTAATTTCCCTTGTTGATCATCATGGGACGACATCTTTTCTCTGTGACAACTCTTTCAATATGTAGACTTAAAGAATCCATTGCTAGAATAAACATAAGAGGAGATAGTGAACACCCTTGTCTCAGACCCCTAGTAGCTAAGAAAATAGTAGATGGAAATCCATTTATTAAGATAACATAGTTTACATTTTCAATACAGGCCATTATCCAATTTGTACAGTGACAATTTAGGCCGATTTTTATAAGAAGACATCTTAGAAAGCCCCAATCAAGACAGTCATAGGCCTTCTTAAGTTCTATTTTCAGAATAACGGCCTCAATATTTTTCGAATGTAGAGAGTGCAGGCTTTCCTGTGTATTTGCAACCGCCTCCAGGATGTTCCTTCCCAGGAGAAATCCATGTTGTTCATGAGTCAAGAATTTAGACAGTGTACCCTGAATTCTGCCAGCTATGATCTTGGAGATGATTTTATAAATGGTATTACACAGAGAAATAGGTCTGTAATCCAAGAAAAAGGAAGCTTCCCTGTTTTTTGGAATGAGGGCAATATAAGTAGATGTGATGTGCTGGTGGATTTTGCCCATTGTTCTTGATTCCTCTACCATACCAAGTAAATCCTTCTTTATCAGATCAAAAAAGTGTAATAAAAACTCTATATCCAGCTCAAATTGCTCATCAGTATCTCTTCTAGAGAACTTCCCATATAAAAATATTGGGAGTATCCAAAAAGAAAACTTTTAATTAAGTAGGAATTTATACAAAAATTATTATTTTAATCAAATTAAAACTTTTCCAATTCAACAATTCCAATTTAATAATCTTATCGGCCTCTCTTTATAACTTTGGGGACAATTACTAGTATTACTATCAAAATCTAAAAAGAAATTATAACATTAGCCCATTAACTTAAGTTGAGATTCCATTTAAATTATGTAAAAAAATATGTAAACATTAATAAACTATTTTCATATAATCATTTTATATGTATATGGTTTACAATATACAAATACATAATTGAAATTAAGAAAAAATTAATATAAAACAAAATATTATTATAGAAATATCTCATTTTACTATAATAAATAGCTTATAATAACACATAAATAGTAATAAAAGATACTACGATATTTATTTATTTTAACTAAAAACAAATTTATAAAATTTTAAACTAATTTAAATTTAGAAAAATAGTTTACATTTATAAAATATATTTTTTATTTGTTATATGGACCTTTGAGGTGAGGTGATTGTTAGATTTACATTATATTTGTATTAAGAAAATTCATTTTAAGGGTTTTGTTTTTTTTGTTTTTTGTTTTGTATTTTTTTTGTTTTTTGTTTTTTTGTTTTTTTTTTTTTAATGTTGAATGGAATCTAATCTTGAAAGTGTCGGGCGAATTAAATTCGTGACCTTTCGATAACAAAGGTACTTTAACGATGGGGTTTCGACCAATTGAGCTAACCCTCAAGACTAAATATTTTAAATATATTATGGTTAACAATTCAAATTTTAACTTCTCATTCTACCATATCTAACTTTAATTCCTCCCCGAATGTCGCTAACGTCATCGATCATGCCACATCCTCCAGGTACCCATGCCACAAGAATCTATGAGCCTTGATCTGCACCATCGACAATGCTCACCTGAAATTCTAGCTAACAACCTTGTAAGGCATTCAAGGCTAACGTCAAGGTGGCCACCTGACAACCTCAATCCAATTATTTCTTATGGTACACATGGTGGTCTTATCAATCGACTATGTGGTTATAAAACTTGGTGAGGTAGGCTTTTGAAGATGTTCGATCTCCTTCTGCAGGCAGAGCTTCACCTTGTCCCAGGGCAGAGTCTTTGTTGCCTGCAAGTTCATTCCTTTTTCATTCTTTGTTCTGATGGTTCGTGAGTATGATCGCCCTCGCCATGGAGGTTGTGGCAAGGGCAAGTCCCCGCTACTACCTTGGCATGGATTAGACATTGAACGCTTTGACCCCAACATCACATGATGACCTAGCGACACATTGTTAACCTTAAGGTTGTTGAGCTTCGCTTTATGGACAACAATTTTATGGACAACAATTCCTAAGCTCTGCGAAATGTCCTAGCTCACCACCTCATGGATTATGAAGGGAGCATATTGGTGATGGAAGCCTTCATACTTGACCTTGACCACATCAAACTTGAGCTCAAGGCGACACTTCGAGATATGGTTGGCTCTTTATGCATTTTCCTGCACCCATCATCAACATCAACTTCACCATCAACATCGTCATGCCTGGTTGTTGACATCCTATCCCAGTCAGCACCTCATGTTGCAATTCCTCCATCCTCGTTTGCACCTCCTGAAGTAGATATTTTGTCCTCCTTGGCACCTCTTGACAAGCATTGAAGAGCTGACGTTGCCACCACACCCCAAGAATGCCCCCAACCTATAGATGATGATTATTATGGGCTCGTACCTATTGAGGAAGAGGTTTCAAAATCATGGAAGCATGGCTTGCCATCCTGAGCAGGTGTTCCAACTCTGCCTTCTCTACTGCTCCTTTCTTCTTTTGGTTTTGTTCCATGCTATCGAATATGTCTTGGTTTTACCATAAGCCTCTTTGTCACCTGCTCAACACTTGGTTATTAAGCACCAACCAACTCTTTTGGACAATTTTTGTTATGCTTTTGTCTCACACCCTCTGTACACTCATGAGAAAAAGTCAAGTTGAGGTTATATGACTCATAATACAAAGTTCTTTTACTAAAACAAAACGAAACTTTAATTCCTATAAATATATAATATAAATCTAAAATTATTTTAATAAAATAGTACCATGTCACATCCATGAGGAATGAAAATCCTTATATTTGATGTTGTATTTCTTGCAAGGCAATGTATTTACGAGTGTACTAATTGTCATTCTTATTTTTTTAAAGTTGTAGTCAATTTGTTCTACGTTTTGAAGGGTTTTCTAGCATATTTTTCGGTCTAATTTGTCCAAAAACTGGTAGGATTTCCTAAAATCACAAGTTTGAGTTATAAACACTCCACAATTCGAATGCCTCGAAATTTTTGGCATATTAAATCCATATATGCAATCAAAAACCCATTTAAAAAAAAGACCAAAAAAATACTCATCGAATTCTAGCCACAAACTCCAAAACATAACATATTTAAACACACATTTTCTTAAATAATTATTATAATACTTTATATATATATATATATTATATATCTATTTTATAAATTATATTTTGAAAAAAATATTGTTTTCATTTTAAGAATATACTTAAAATAAATGTTGGACGCGCTCTAATATAGTTTGATAGAGATATTGGATGGGCGTACTTTTGTAACCTAAATTCTTAGTAGCTATCTCCTAATTAAATATAAAATATAAAATGTAAATTTTATTATTAATAAATTTTAGGTTTATAAAATGAAATATAATTTTAAATTTACTTAATTAGTTGGTGTTATTTATTTTACGTGTAATAGACATTTTATGTGTTATACAATTTTCAAATTCAGTTTCTTATAAAATCAGGTATATTTAGATTCTACATTGGTTTATTTTATGGTGTTCAAATTAAAGAAAATGTTTAAACATATTTTTTAAAATAGATAAATATAATAGAACAATGAGTTTTTAATGGGGCAGTTTAATTGGTGATGACTGTGAAAATGAAGTGTTATGTGTAAGAACGTTTACATTCAAATTTCTTCGATTCACCTATGTTTGCGGAAGGGGTATAAGTAGGCACCTAGAGGTTATAGTGGTAGTGGTTGGAATTGACCCGTGTCACGCTAGTACAAGACTAGCCCAGTTGCAAATTCCTCTAGATAAAAAAAATAAAAAAAAATAGTACAATAATTATGTAGTGTCCAAATGGTTAGATTCAATGATGAAAAGTGAGGGGTTTCTAATCATTAGGTAGTGTTCATTTCCTATGAGGCTCTAAACTTAGAGTTATGGTGCACCTTGAGGTAACAGTCGACTATGTGTGACAACCCCTAGTTAATATTCTGTCATTGTAAATAGTTGTAATTATTTAAAAAGGATGAGAGAAAGGGACACACATTCCAGTAGCTTGAGGAATGATATTACTTAAGGAAATTATTGATTTAAATGTATCAACCATGGGTTGGATAAGAAGTTTAATGGGTTGCCCATGGGGTTTTGGATTGACAGTGAATAGGTGCACTGTTAAGGCACTCCTTATGATAGGTCACTAGTTCAAATCCCCCCGTGGGTGCTTACCTGCCAAAAAAAAAAGTTTAATGGGTTGATTATGTAATAAATCAGCTAAAAAAGAAAATGACATGCCCGTGTGTCTTTTAGCTCTAACAACAAGTAACAAAGGACAAAATATAAATAACGGGAATGGGTTGCATTATCCAAGGCAAGTTGACTACGTGGAGCCTTGGAAAAAGACATATGATTGGTCTATTGCAAAAAAACACGAAAACAATTTGGGAAGCAAGGAACTTATTGAGCGATTGCATAATGGGAGAGTGAACAATGGTGAACACAGGGAAAAGTTCCTCCAAGGGTCGGAGGTGTAATAGGAGAAATTTAGGTCGTCGATGGGTAAGTGCTCATGGCCACTGGATGACCTTGGGACTTTTTCCCCAAAGGTTTGATACCCTAGAGGTTTCGAAGGGAGGCCAAGGTAGAACTCTTGGGATCAAATCCCCAAGATGATGTGGTAGTGGGGCCACTGTCAAAACTCAGAGAAAGACTATGGAAAACACCACATTTCACATACAACGAGAATTATGTGATTCCCAAGGGTCCTAGAGCGTCAATGAAACCCATAGTCATGTGGCACATGACGTGGAGGGCATGATGAAGGATGACGTCACCTTAACACTTAGGATTGATGATGTCACCCTAACACTTAGGATCGATGATGTCACCTTGGACCTCAGACCCCTAAGATTTTGGATGGAGGGCATGGTATAATGCCCGGGAATTAAGTCTCGGGGTAACATGGGGTGCAACCCTGGTTAACGGGGATCAATTGTTGCATGACATGAAGGAATGCATGGCTTGGGTGCATTATATTTCAAGGAGGGGTCCAAGTGAACATGTAGACATCTACGTAGCCTCGGAAGGTTGTCCTTGATAATTTCAATAAGGGATGAAACCCACTGAGATTTTATTCCTGGGGTGACATGATCATGGAGGGTATGCACCCACGCACCTTGTCTAATTTGTGTATAAGTTATAGGTTGGTCCATGTGGACCATAGAAATGGGATTAATTTGTGACCTAGTATGAACGAAGCGATAGCTACCATGTGGCAAGTTGAGATGACGTGGCACCATCTACTACGTTAGTTTTTAAATGGCCATATCTTTTGTTCCAAGAGTCGATTCAGAGCAAATTTTATATTTTTGGAAGGGTCTCGATGAGATGGACATAACGATGTTATCCTTTCTTAAGTTCTAAGGTAGTTGTAAAAAAAAGAAAAAAAAAAAAACAAACAAAACAAAACAAAACAAAATTGACCCCATTTCCAAAAAGTGACAGTGGAGGTCGGGTTAACATAGTAACTACTTCCTTCTACATCTAATAGTGATCTGAAATTACCAATTTGAAGGTTTCTTGAAGAACTTTGCAAGCTAGTTTATGTCTTGTGGGAAATGGATCAATTTGAAAATTCACATAAACTTAATGTTTTTAGTTAAGTTTTGCATAAATACCCAGAGAAAAATAAACAGTATGCAACATCACACAAACAACAATTTGATGACGGAGTTCACCCCTCCTGGGCTACGTCTCTGGGTCTAGCTTCCAATGTTGGCCCTTTCTATTGTATCCTCAAAATGTAAATTACATCAACATACAATGCTCAAATCACAAAAATAATGATGCCATTGTGTTTAGAACACTCAAAAACCCCTTTTAAGGGTCTTCTTGGGCTCAAAAAGACTGAAAAATTACTAATTTAGGCTTCTTTCTCCGTTTCTTTGTTACTTGTCATGCAAAATGACAAAAATGCTAACCAAGCAATTAATCCCCTCTTTTGGCAGACCTTCGAGTGACAAATTGGCGTGGGAATAGAGAAAATCTTGCTGAAAAAGGTTCATTTTGTTGCCTCTTTAATTGCGCCAATAAGGCCTTAACACCGATTTTCTAGCTCCACTCTCTGTCGTGTGGTGCCATGTGGCTAGGGGTTGGGCCATGCACTGCCCCTCCCGCTTTGACACCCCCGCTATCAGTCACATGGGTTCATCATAGGACTCGGGGCCAAGGCTAATAACCTAGACCCTCCGCTTCTGCCATGACTATGGTCATGTGGCTTAAATGTGACTAGGGGCCAGGCTAACTACTCACCCCCTCTGCCTGCATGCCGAGTCATGTGAATTGTCTTGTGACCAGGGGTTGGGGCCATGTGCCCCACCCCCTCCCCTATCGCCGAAACATTTCAATTCCAAATAAAATATGTCAACATATATTTAATAAGTCTCATATGTGGTTCAACAATGGAGTGTGGTAGTTGTAATCGGTAGGTCATGGGTTCGAATCCAACAGAGGCCTATCGATTGACCCATTAAAATTTTAGCAGGCATCCCAAGGGCCACGTGGCACCCTCCCATTGGGCCATGTGGTGCCTCCTAATTGGCCGACATTAAAATCCAACAACCAATCACAAGCTACCAAGTTACCTTGTACGGTCATGCCACATGTCAACACGTGATTGGCCCATACTGGACACTATATCAGCACAGTTAGTGTTGATGTCAATGCCATGTCAGCTGTACAACTTTCCCAGTCAACCTTTCACGTTGACATTTTCATTGTTTGCCAAAAACTTCAGAACGTTATAACTTTCACATATGGTGTTGAATTGTAATCAGAACAATGATCACTACTATTTGACACCTGTTTTGAGCGATTTTGAGAAATTTGACTTTTGAGCATATTTTTTTATACCCTAGATCAGTCCTCCCCACTGGAAGCTTTTGGACCACTAAAAGCCTGTTTTTACTCAACAAGTAAGTGAGGATATAACTCTCTCACTTTTCCGATCTCAATCCACCTTGCTTTACTTGGATTGGTACCTTTAAGCCCCACTTGAAGATACTCCACATTGCCTCTGCGTGAATTCCTTATTCTCTTGTCAATAATTGTATCTTCTTACAACTCATCTAAGAATTTAGGAGAAAAATATTCAATAGATGAAATCTGAACATTCTCTTCGCGATTATCAATCATTGAAGGCTCATACAAGTTTTCCACATTCACAACAAAATTGCAACATCCTCCTCCCACATTTACCCAAGTTAACTGGTCTGCTAGGGTAATCATGTGACAAAAGGCTACTACAATCTCATTCAACTCCCCCTGTACAGTTAAGGAAGTGGAATTGACATAACACAACCAATTTGACCTTCTTCACATGTCACAAAACCTATAGGAGCCAACCAACCCTTCTAGGTGATCAACCCCTGAGACAACTTGACACTTCACTGTCGTAAAGCGTTAGTTGCTCTCACACCATGAGCATGCAAGCGACTGGGGTCTTTTTCAACTAGTTCTGAGCCTGCGACCCTAATTTATGTGCCACTTTTTTAAGGCCAGGACTTAGGCCACTACCCAAAACTCCATGAAACCTCCAAGAATGAAAAATAACATCGAGACAACAATACAAATGTAAATACTTGACTGGACCCCTACTATCCATGACAGGCATTTCATCAAACATGTCACAACAATGCAATATACAGGTCATAACAAAAAACATGAGCATAGGGCACGCATAGGGATCTCATATTTATTTATGAATCACTAAGAAGCATTAATGCCATATCACATTTGCTGCATGATAATCTATTATGTCATATATTCATTATTCATTCATTTACAGATCAAAACATGATAAGAGCCATACATCATTGTTATCATAAAACATACCCATAACCAACATATAAACAACATAAATAATAAGGATACATCAACCATAAACGCCACATATGAACCAATACATTTTCTCATAAAATACCAAGGAAAGGAACTCTTATTAATGAATGCAAAAGCCAGCTGTGCATGGGACTTCCATGAACCACCCGACCATAGATTGGCTGAACCAAATATTTCTTCAACCAACCACCCTCGTGCCATATTCCAAGCATGAATGTGGGACTCATAACCAAAACTCAACGAGGGCTTCTCAAGGCTACACCACCTCACCCTCATCAATATAACCAGGCTTTACTGCAATCCTCACTGCATCATTAGGCCAAAACAACCATGGATTCCATCGGAGTTTCTCCACTTACATTGTGAGGAATTTGTCTATCTCCTACAATCCACACTAGATCACTAGGCCGTAATTGAGACTCTAGTCTCTGGGATTTACCGTATATCCCATTCTGGGATTCCTAGGCCCAATCGAGGCTCAACCCTCTAGGTTTTACCATATATCCCATCTCGGGATGCCTAGGCCTAATGGAGAACATCCACCTCTAGGCTTTACCGTATATCTCGTTATTCACTGATAGAGGGTTCCTAGTCCCACATAGGTAACACAAAATCCATATTTACCGCAACCCACAGTTCAAGGGTCACTAGGCCATGAGTTCTTTCTTTTAGAGATCCACCTCACTTAGTTTCGAATCCATCTAGCAATTTAGCTCAACCAAAAACCTAAGAACCCATCACACTATGGCTACCCAGAAATGGCAAGGCAAGGCTGAAGAACATTTTCACACCTGACAAAACCCATGCCCATGACAATAAGAGAACCAAGAACACACATGCATAACCATGCAGGCTAAAACTAGTAGGGAAATCATACATGAAAATCGATACCTGCAAAGAATCCCATTGTAGATGCTTGATTCTACTCTTCCTTTCTTGATATTTGCTTCTCTTTCCCTTCTTTTCTCTTGTTGATCCAATGCTAGAGTTCTCCAAGAAAACTCTAGTTGTCCAAGAGTGAGAGAGAGAGAATAGAGAGAGAAATCCAAAACTGAACTGGCAAAATGTACCAATTGATCCTCAAAAGCCTTTTTATTAATGAGGCCTCTATTTCCTTATATTATCCACTATTTTCCTTCATTTTCCTCCTCACAATACCTTGTGACATTTCACCTTCCTTTTCTCCTAATTTCCATTATTTTCATAAATAAATTGCCAAAAAATCCATTTTTCCTTTCCAAAGCCTTTGTTATCGCCTTTTCCAATTTCCTTAGCCATAATAAACCAAATGAACACCCACACTAAGATGTTTTTCCCAACATTCAAATTGTAATAAGTGTCCCATGACATTGGTTATTATTTTTTCTTTATTAACTTTATTACATGGAATTTTCACCATGTCTATTACAACCCCCCCCCCCCCCTTGAGGGAAGACCATCCTCATGTTCAAAAACACCTACAACCAACAAGACGATTATAAGTAAAACATACTGCCCATGGAGATTTATAACTTAGCTTGATGCAGTGTTTACAATGATCAACTTGCTAAAAAGCAAACCAACATGACAACATAATAACATGACAACCATAATGACATGATACCCATACTGCTTATTGGAGCTTTATAACACGACTCATGGTGGTATTTGCATCCATATACATACGTACATATACCAAAAATATCACACCAAAGCATATACCAAAATCATTCACTCAACCAATGAATAAAGAAGGATACATAGCCCGCATCTGATTCGCCATCTCCCATGTAGCTTCATCGGGCCCAAAGTGCTTCGATTGCACTTTAACTTGCTCGATTGCTCGGTTCCATAGCATGAGAATTTTTCTCTACAATATACACCGAGGTTCTTGTTATAGACATTTTTGGGCACTGCAACCCCAATCATAAATGTCCATAAATTGAGGACTCCTAAGTCCCTAAAGTGTTGCTTCACTACCTAAAGGAACAAGGTCAGCTGATTACATCATCTCCTAGAAGTTCTCCACTAAAAACTGCTCAGAAATGGTCAAAACTGGACCATACTGAATACCCAGTGCAGAGGGTGCGATGCATATCACCTTCCCAGTGTAAAGGGTGCGATGCATACTGAATGGCCCCTCTGTAGGGTGCGATGGGCGAGAATGGACAAATGGCATAGGCAATTTGCGAGGTGGAAGATCATGGAATCTTCTAGAAGCTTCTACTCTGACACTTGCCTCTTTGTTTTTAACCAGAGATGAGTAAGAGATCATCAGTCTCCAAGTGGAATCAAGAACTATCAGAGAGAGGAAACTAATCAAAACCCCAGAAGATGACTCACCCCCTACAATCATCTATATATGGATCCCTCATCATAGAGATCCGGATGTTGGAATCTTGTATCTTGTAGAGAAGTGTTGTTGGTTTTCTGGTGTACATTCATAGTGTTGGGTGATCTAGCTTTACTTGAGGTGAAGAAGGGCTTCTTGCTGGAGGATGATGCTGGGTCAGAGCATATGGTTGTAATCTTCTTGCTACTTTTGATCTTAATAAATCTATTCTTGTTTCCTTCAATTTTCTTGTGTGTTTGTTTGTATATGCTTTTGTATGGTTAATACATATCTGGGCCTGTGTTATTTATGAATATAGATCTCTGTTCTTCGATAGTAGTATGCTGCTTTGATTCCACAGGTGCTCTTTGAAGCTAGTGAGACGAAGAAGAAGCGATAAAGATCTATCAAGAAGGAGAGGAAATCGAGTGCAAGACTCAGGTTGGCCCTCTTGGTTCTCCTCTTATCTATTTTCATAAAAGGAATCAATAATAGACTTTGATTGTTTGTTTCTAAGATAGCCACCCATCTTAGTGGGAATAG
>APFE030688354.1:9474-36501 GCA_000404065.3 Pinus taeda
CTAGGTTTTATATTATTAGTTATATAGAGATTAGGTTTTATAAAAATTAAGTTATAGTTATTAGGTTATATAATATTAATGATATATAAATATTAGGTTTATGATATTAATATTAATATATATTTTAGGTTTTTAGATATTAATTTTAATATATTTGTTAGTCTATGTTTTATGGGTTTTAATTAAATAATATTAATTTAAAAAAAAAAAATTAATGTTAATCTTAAGTTTAATTTTAAATCTTATTTATCTTTCAAGCCGACCTCTGTTGTCCCTTCAATATTCTTCCCCTCATGAGTATTTATCTCCTCCTTCCTGCTCTTCTTTTATCATCTTTCTCTTAACCCTGATGATGGATCCCATTTGGGATTCGAAACGTTGGTATAAAAATTCTCTTACTGTGGATTCTCCGATCAAAGATTTAAAAATAGTTGGAATTTTACTTATGAAATAAAGGGAAATAGGAGAAAACGAAAGTGAAGAGACACATATTTGCATGGGAAGGAAATAGAAGGAAAAATGAAGGAAAGTGAATAAAATATAGGCCCCAATGATAAAAAGGCTTTTGAGGATCAGTTTCTAGGATTTTGATAGTTTTGGATTGAGCCCACTTTCATTCTCTTGTTCTCTCACACTCTTGCACACTTAGAGAAGTGTTGGAGCATGCTTGGATCACTCTAGTATTCACATGGATTTGGAGAAAGGGGAAAAGGAAAGCAGGAAAGCACAAGGGAACAATCGGATAAACAACTATAAATAGATTTATTTGTAGGTAACAATTTACATGTGTTATTTTCATGTTGATTTTCGAATGCATGGTATATGCATGTGATTTTATTGTTATGTGTTATCATTTTCATGGATATTTGCCTATATTAACAATGGTTTTACCCTTTCCTTTCCATTTCCCAGATAACCATGGTGTTGTGGGATTTTTCATTTGATTCTTTTCTAATTGGTACTTATGTTCCTTTTGGCTATGGGTTGGAACAAAAGCTATGGAAGCCATGGAACAACTTGGGTTGAGTTACTAGTCCTCGAGCCTAGTTTGGGACAAACATTCTAGAGCCCTTCTTGGGTTGAGTTACTATTGCTTGGATTCGGGTTAGACAAATGATCTGGAGCACTAGAAGATTTTGGGTTGAGTTACTAGTTCTCTGAGCCCTAGGCAAATTGGGTAGAGACCGATCTATTTGATGTTAGTGATGTCTGACCATGGATGCAGAATCATTGTGGTTGAGGTGGTTTAGCCTTTGGAATCCTTGGTTTGGTTTTTTCTTGGTTTATTCCATGAGATCCCACATTCATGCTTGGAATATGGCACAAGGGTGATTGGCTGAAGAGGGATTTGGTTAAGCCAAATCTATGGTCAGGTGGAACATGGAAGTTTCTAACTTTGTTGGAATTTTCATATGATAATATGAGAAATTTTCCTATTGTGATCTATGAGAACTTGCAGTGATTATGTTGGTGATAGTATTACTGAGTTTCCATGGTTTTTATGCTGCTTATTTTATGGTTATATGTTGGTTATATTATGTGTACCATCTGTGGCTCTTCTCATGAATTCTTTAGTTATTGATTGGTTGATGAATATATGGACTAATAAGTGTTGTTATAACTATGTGGAGAGGGAATAGATCATTCTCTGTGATTCTCAGATGAATCTTAGACTATTATGATCAGATATGCATTCATGACCTATAGCTTCTATGTTTTCCATGTGTTTGACAAAATGTTTGTTATTTATTAGGCAGTCTAGGTCAAGTTTTTTATTCTAGATTGAATGTTTAGCTTTGTTTTCATGTTAATTATGATTCTAGAAAGTCTTAGGAAATTTTGGGAAGTGGTCTGGAGGTTGGCTTGAAAAGGTGGCATAGAGCTTGGGACCACATGATTAGAACTAAATATTTTAGGTCATAATCATTGATAGCTAAGCTTATGAGTGCAGTTATAGCCTCATAACTGCATGCATACCTTATTATGTGTGCGTTTGTGGGACCACGATAGAGAGAAAGGGTTCCATCTCAGGGTTTGATCACCTGGGGTGGTTTTTCAGCCTCTATGTGACATATAGTCCCTGTAGGATGTAAATATCTGGTTATTTCATAGGTCCCACTTTGTTAGCTAGAACTAGGAGGTTGGGTCAGGTCATAGTGACAATTGTCTCATGTTTAGGCTGACACGTTTATGAAATTGGGTAAATGTGGGAGGAGGCATCTATACAGTGGTATGAGAGCTTCTAGGTTGAAAAACTTGGACTAGATGGGCTAGGTGTGATTTTTATGCATGCGTGTTGGTTGTCGATGTGTTTGTTATACATGCATTATGATGGTCATGTTGTGGTCTTTTGTCGTCATGCTATTGATATTGAGACAAATGATATGATGATTTCATTATATATACATATGTTATGTTAATCTAGATTTATTGTGCAAACAAGATATCCTCCCTTGAACTTCACTGTGGTATGTTTGGTTTTGTTTATATTTGGTTTATTTAACATGGTATGTTTGCAGGAAGAAGATCATAGATAACAAGAATAATGGTGGATTACAGTTCATGTGATTCTCCTTGTAGATCAGATAGGTAGCAAAGAGATGAGCATTATCCTGACATAGTCAACACCTTGAAAAATTTAAAGGAAAAAATCAGGGGTTTTAAAGAAAATAGTGACAAGATCATTTAGTCACAGGAAAGACTTGTTAGATCATATGAAAATAAAGCAGTGGTTAATGCAATGATACTTTAGAGTCTATCAAATTTGCAGAGACAATGACAACCACAGATATGTTATGTACAAGAGGGAATGACAGATGGGACATATGGTAGCAGGTCTCATGGAGGACATAGGTCAGACAAGGTTGACACAGTCAGAGATGGCAGATGGATGGATAAACCTAACAGGATAGGTAGTCATTATGGGTTTTATTTTAGTTCTAGATTAGAGAGACAACATGGTCATCATCATTATCATCCTTATAGGAGTAAGAATCACTACATTTTAGATATTTAAAGAAAGTGAAGGCTCCTACATTTGATGGAGAGTTGAAGAACCCAAAATATGTAGAAGCATGGATGCTTGGGATGAAGAAGTTTTTCGAGCTGCATGATTATACATAGAATATGAAATCCACGATAACTATTTTCAGTCTCAAGGAAAAGTGAACATATGGTGGGAATATGTGAAGCCTAAGGCATCCAGACAAAGGAGTTGAGTTGGCATGAGTTATCAATGTGGTGCTAATCCAAGGTGGTGTGGTCACATTTTTATTTATTGTTCATCTTCCACGCATTCATAACATCTGGTTGTTCCTACGACTATGCATATGGGATAATTTCCGTATCGATAGGCTTTGATTTTGGTTCTTTTTAGTTGGAAAGGTTATGATATATCTATACATGGAAAAATGGTATAGTTAAAGGCTTTCATACATATGCCACACACCATATGATGCAAATCCTCTGAAAGCTAGGTATCAGCCTTTGTTGGAGACCCGAGATAAACTATTAGATATTTTTTTGTAATGTCTTATGATCCAAGCCCTACACCTGTCGCTCGACATAATTTAAGGTTCTCTATATGTGACTTTTCATTAGGGTAACATCCCTCGGCGTCATTGAGGATCTTGTGCCAGTTGCGCTTATACTATAACCAATGCTCTTACTCTACTCCGCTATGGTTTGACATAGTGTTCCTTCTCAAATATCTTCGGCTTAAGAAGGTTGATACTTCATATTTTAAAGGATTTTAGGAACTAAGGTAGGACGTGTCCATCATGGCTTCAATTTTTTCTTTACTGTCTTACCCTAGATTCATACTAGCAACAAAATCACTAATTGTTTTCGTGCTTTGTTATTATTTCCGTACCAGGTGTTCATTATGTCTCTACTTCCAACGATTTCGTGGAGTGACATGTTGTAAAGGAGAAAGGATAATTAATACAACGTAATGACTTTAGTCTCGCCGAGTATGCATTTTTTATGCCTAAGCTAAGTGTTCTAGATTTCTTTCTTTCCATGACGATTTGTGCCCTTTATCTTTGTTTCTGGATACAGGTCCAATAAATAGGAGGTTGTTAACGTGGAAGTATTTTCACAGATATTTTTTTATATTATATACTTATTTTTCTCTCATGGTGGAGATTAACCTGCCTGTTCTTCCTCTTTTCCTTTATGCTTGTTGGGTTTTCCAGACCCTAGCTTACTGTGTTATGTTATTTTTTCTCCTAGAGGAGTGCTAATTCTTTCCTTTCTCTTTTCCATGTCATCACCCAGCAAAAGTCCCCCACTCTTTTGTGGAGAGACTCTTACAAGTAAGTTTCTCTTCGGCTCTGCTATCCATCTATGTCCACTAGAGATTCCAATATTTCTACATTTAAAGATTTGTAGTTGTATATTGTTTCTAGGTCTTTTTGGGCCCATTTTGGCTCTATCTCTGTGGGAGAAAAGTGTCTTCGTTTCTGGTGAGAGAAATTATTATTGCTCGGGAGATGGGTTAAACCTTTCTGTGGTAGATACCTTAGGGTTTACTATGGGAAACGAATCTGTTGTAAAAGAATTTAGTTTAAAATAGAAAAGCCTTTGGTTGTGATAGTCAAAATTCTCATTTCCCTTTACGTTCTACTCCATGAATCAAATTTTAGGTTTATATATGTTATGACACACTCCACATCAAGATTTTATATGCTTTCCTTGGAGGAATCTACGATTCATATAGCTAGTTCCTACAAAAAGCTATCGTTTTACTTTTCTATTTGAAGTATTGACAACATAAGTATATTGTAAACATTCTCTTTGGTGGTTAACAACCACTAAATATTCATATAGAAAATCATTTTTTTTTTTAATTTCAAATTCACTATCATGGCTTTTCCCTGTGATGTAGTCCTATATTATATGCATAATTATCTTTCTTGGTGAGACAGTTATTTCTTTAAGAAATAATCTCTCTTAACTATGAGAGGATTATTTATTCTTTTCTTTTTGTTATCATGGTAACATAAATATTTTATTTTCATATATATATATATATGGATTCTTTTCATGTAGTCTCTTTTATTCAAGGTTCACTGGTAAAGAAAAGAGTTATTTCTGTTAAACAAGTACCAAATGAATTTTCTCTTTTTTTAGCTAAACCAAAAAGATAAACAAACTTTCCTAGAACTTCTCCTTCTCCTCCTCATTATAAATTCAATATTTTACCACTTAGACTTAGGGATTGTGCTGATCAATTGACTACAGGTCGATGAGAAAGCACTATTGTAGTATCTCTCACCTGCAAATATATGAAAATAGAAATATGCCCACAAATAACAAGATCTGAATATAGAAATGCCTCTCTTTACTAATCAGAACCCTTAAGGTAGGGTAATGCCATGCAATCACTCCTTAAGCCATGAGAACACTCCACAAGCCATATGCTTACCAATACAATAATCCTTCACATATCTCCATGGGCAGTCTCTAGCCTCTATATAGGATTCATACATACAATACCCTTGGTCATTACCATGTATCTAATACAATGGCCTTATCACATTATTCCTAACTACTTGTGGTTTCTTACATGATACAAGTTAACCACTTTATTTATTAACTATGACCCATCACAATATTACATTATTCCCTTGTGTACCTCCCTCTATACCCCATAATATCCCCCCAGGTATACTACATTCCACCCCCCTTAAACATGTTTCCTCCCCGAAACATAAGAAGAACACAAATAATAATATCTACTCAAGAGAGTAGTCCACCGGTACCATGCACGTCCATCTAGCCATCCTAGAGACAGGTGATTACTCGATTTAGTTGGTGCCTCGATTGCTTGAGATTGGAATTGATCTTAGCGGTTCCTTTGTGTTGATGTGTTGTGGGAGGATTGTCGCACCGCTTTATATGTCATGTAGGGGTTGTTTTCCTTGTTGTTGATTCATTGCCATCTTGTTGGTTGTTTTCTTGTTGGGTGATGTGGGTGGTGATATGCTGAAGTTTTAAACAATGTTGTACATTTCTTTAATTCACCACCTAATGGAGCCTAATCGGTATCTGGTACATGTTATGGCACCTGCAGTTGTTTCTTATCTTCCAGTATTATTTCAACCATGGGTTCCTCATCTGATGTTTTAGTACTTGCAACATCTTCTACTTCAGCCTCCTTGGACTCTACCTATTTATTGATAGAAATACACTCTAATGTAATTTTCTTCTTTTTATACCAGAGCTTCACGAATTTCTTTTTCACATTAATATTGATATGACCAACAGATTCCATCCAAGGGTATCCCAAAACAACATCCATATTAGCCATATCTGAAGCATAAAAATCAGAATGCAATACATACTTATCTAGAGAAATATTCAAATCTTTATAAACTTGCACCTACTCATTATTAACATGTGTGTGCTCCATTTGTTTGGATGGGATTTGCAATCTTTTACTTGGAACATCTTTTGCTTCAGCCTCCTTGGACTCTACCTATTTATTGATGGAAATATCTTGTAATGTAATTTTCTTCTTTTTATACCAGAGCTTCACCAATTCCTTCTTCACATTGATATTGATATGACCAATAGATTCCATCCAAGGGTATCCAAAAACATCATCAACATTAGCCATATCTGAAGCATAAAAATCAGAATGCAATGCATACTTATCCAGAGAAATCTTCAAATCTTTATAAACTTGAACCTACTCATTATTAACATGTGTGTGCTCCATTTGTTTGGCTGGGATTTGTAATCTTTTAGCCAAATGAAAATTAATAAAATAATGCTTGCTATTAGGATTGATAGACACAATTATCTTCTCTTTCTAAATACATCCATGAACCTGTAATAAGGAGATATCATAAAAAAAAAAACCTTTCCATGTTTCATTCTCCTGTTGTGTAGCATGAGACCATTTTTCCAAAAGGAGTTTTTCAAATTCTTCATCTGAAAGTTTGTACAACTTCTTGTTGTCAAGTGAGCAACACCATATGGCAGCCTCATCTTTCAAACCAAGTCATATTAAACCTTTCCATTTTTTCCCAAACGCTAACTTTTCCCTTCTTATGAATTCTTCAATAGTAGGGCCATCATGTTTTCATGTAAAAATCAGCTGAGTAGAAGCCATGAAGTAGAATGAGGGTTTTCAAAAAATTACCTACTTTATGCGACAAATTTAAAATGGTCACAACTCTATCAATATTGCTCAAAATCCTTATTATAACCTGTTTTTGGAAATGGAACGACCATTCAGAATCTTCCCATGTGGTAGAAATCTCTATCTAGGCACTTCGGAATTTCAAATTTGCACTGCAACTGTCCTACCGTCACAAAAAAAATCAGAAAAAAAGAGCTGATTTTAAATTAGTGATATCTCCCTCATCCAGAATCTCATTTGACCATTTTATTTTTTAAATTTGGGTAACTTCTCAAGAGGATCCAATATATGCAATTGGCTTCTCAAAATTATACACAAAAGCTACAAAAATTGACTAGAGATATGCCATCCATGAATTTTTGCAAGAAATATTTATGCAACATAATTTATTTTAAAATTAGCAATATCTCCCTCATCTGGACTCTGATTCAGTGAAAAAAAATTGAATTTAGGTATGTTTTCACAAAGAATCTAGATATGCAATTTGTTTCTGCAAATTCTTTACTACAAGTTTCAGATCTGATTTTCCAACTCACCGCCCCGAAAAATTCCAACAAAAATAAAAGTAAGAATATTTTCGCTTTGCCCAAGAAAGTGCTCTTATACCACTTTTAGTATATCTGACCTGAAAATAAATGAAAATAGAAATATGCCCAGAAATAACAAGATCTAAATATAGAAATGCTTCTCTTTATTAATTAAAACCATCAATGTAGGGTAACACCATACAATCACTCCTTAAGGAAGTAGAACACTCAATAAGTGATCTGTTTGTCAATACAATAATCCTTTACATTTCTCCATGGGGAGTCTCTAGCCTCTATATAGGATTCATACATACAATACCTTGGGTCATTACCATGGGTCTTTCAATACCATGTATCTAATACAATGGGTTTATCACATTATTCCTAACTACTTGTGGTTCCTTACATGATGCGGGTTAACCACTTTATTTATTAAATATGACTCATCACATTATTACATTATTCCCTTGGGTACCTCCCTTTGTACCCCATAATATCCCCCTTAGGTATACTACACTAACCCTTTTTCATTGTATATTTTTTTTTAGATGAGGAGAAATAAACAATAAAGCATCTATTTTAAAATCTTCCTACTACTAGTCATAAACATATAACATATTCTCACTTAGAAAAAAAAAATGCCAACCTTTGCAAATAGACAGGCCAGTTTCTCCCTGACTTGAGCTTGCAATCCTCTGATTTTTTGACCCTAAATCTTAAGACTTTTATGATCTCCTCCAACTATGATATTATGCTTGAAGTCAACTGAGTTGTAGTAAGAAGAAATATTTCTTTATGACCTTGTCCTCAAATAGCCTAGAGTGATTGAATGCTAGAGACACGAATATGATGTTGAATGCATTCTAGTGGGAAGTTTTTGGAGTGAATAATGATTCGTCGAGATCGTCAAGTAAGTAGACATCAATATATTTGTTGGGTTGAGAGGGTTTGAATCCATGTTGAAACCAGGGGCCCTCCATAATTTGCAAGATGGTGGTCCTCATCGTAGGGCTGTGATCTAATAACCGAAGAATAACTTGTTAGATGTCTGAGGAAAACCATAATGGGAACCTCAATTCACTATTACAGATATTATTATATAGGTTCGTCAGATTCATGCCATGGCAAGGCATGTATCCCGCCAGGAGCACGAACAATATGACCCCACACAACAAGATATTTCATTGTAATGGAACTCAGGGGAAGAAGTGCCTTGATCTAACTGGCATAAGAAGATAATGGGAGTTGTGTCGCTTCCACTTTCACCTATCTATGCATTGTTCTAGTTTGGATCACCATCTACACTCTAGATCTATCGAGAGCCGAGAGGGATCAAATCTCTCAAGGTGTAAACGTCTTTTTTGAGTGAAAAACTTCAGGAAAGGTTTTCACCTCGAGATATTGATCCCTCTCATCACTTGATAGATCCAAAGTTAAGATGGATCTAGGCTAGCTTCAGTCGTGTGTGGCCAAGGAAAATCTATAAAAAATATTATTAATTTTATCAATAATATGAAAATACATCGAATATTAATATTATCATTTTTAAATGCTAAATATGTCTAATATTATTTTAATTTTAAATTTTCCTAGTTACTTCAATTTGTTGAGATGATAAATATTGTTAATAACATTAATGATGAAAAATGATGAAATAAAATTTTTGAATGCAAAGTGACAATGTAATAGTGTTGAATGATAGAAAATGTGAATATAAGAATGTAGTCAATTACAAATATTCTTTTTTATCATCAATCTCAAACTATTTTATTATACTATTCTTATTGTCACCCTTATTAGTTTTGTCATATTTTCATATTGATTATATGAAAAGGATAGTTGAAATGGTGAACCATTTAGATTTTTGCTTGAGTTTTTGTAGTAAACATCATACCTTGTCTCTCTTTCTCTCCAATATTAATAAGTTGAATTACTATAAAACAAAAATAAATGTATTTTGTCGATAATTGTTTGTGCTTACACTGAAATCAATGAAAATTGTTAATCCAATCACTTCAAAATTACATCAAATTAGAAATCAACATCTACACTTAAATCAATGAATCTAATGCAATCAATCAAATAAGATTAGAAAACAAATTCTACACTGAAATAAATGCATCTATTGCAAACAACCGATAAGATTATAAATCAACATCTACACTCAAATCGTTGCATCTAGTGCATGTAAGAAAATATGACTAGAAACCAACATCTACACTGAAATCAATGCATTTAGTGCAAGCAATCAAATAGGATAAGAAATAACCATCTACACTGAAATCAATGCATTTAGTGCAAGCAATCAAATAGGATAAGAAATGACCATCTACACTGAAATCAATGCATTTAGTGAACGCAATGAAATAGGATTAGAAATCATTTACATTGAAATCGATGCATCCAGTTCAAGCAATCAAATATAATTAGAAATTAGCATCTACATTGAAATCAATGCCTCTAGTGCAAGCAATCAATTAGGATTAGAAATCACCATCTACACTAAAATGTATGCGTTTAGTGCAAACAATCAAATAGGATTAGAAATCATCTACATTGAAATAAATGTATGTAGTGCAAACAATCAAATATCATTAGAAATCAACATATACACTAAAATCAATGCATCTAGTTCAAGCAATTAAATAGGATTAGAAATCGCCATCAACACTGAAATCAATGTATCGAGTGCAAGAAATCTTATTCCCTTTCTCCCCCTCCATCTATATCTATATCTCCATCCATCTATCCTTCTTTGTCTCTCTATCTCACCCCCTCAAACACACAGTCTCTCGTTCCATATTTATAAATCTCTTTGTCCCTCCCTCTCTCCATCTCTCTCTTCTTCCCTCTCTTCACATTCCATCAATATCTTTATCTCCCTCGATCTCTCTATATCACCCCCAAAACATACACTCTATTTCTCCAATCTGTCTATCTATCTCTCCCTCCTCCTCTCCCTCTCTCTCTCTCTATCTCTCTCTTCCCCTTCTCTCCTTACCCCCCACATCTCTCTCCTTCCTCATGTTATCCCCTCTCTCTCTATTTTTCTTATCATTCCCTCTCTCTCTCTCCACCTTTCTCTCTCTACGTATTTTTTTCTTATCTCCATCTCTCTCCCCCTCCAACTTATCTCTCTTTCCAACCCTCTCTCCACTCTCTCTCTCTCTCTCTATTTTCCCTCAAATTCTCCCCCCCTCTCTCTCTCCCCCAACTATGGTACTTTATCCCTCCATCTCTCCCTTGTCACTCCCTATCTCTCTCCACTTCTTACTCTCTATGTCTTTATTTTTCCCTCTCTCTCTCTCCCCTTCCAACTCCATCTCTCTATCCCTCCCTCTCTCCTCCTCTCTCTCAAGTCCACTCTCTCTTCCTTCATCTCCTACCTCCCTCTCTCTTCCCCCATCTTTCTCTCTCTCTCTCTCTCTCCCCTCCAATCCTCCTTTCCTTTCTCTTACCTCCTAGAAAGATATATTCCCATGATGAAAATCATCATGAAGTACTTCACATGTGAGGGTAGGTTTTCCAGGCTCTATTCCTATCATATTTGGCTACTCATGCATTTTACAAGAGTCAAAATTCTCAATCTACCCTACTATCTTTAGCCAGACATTTACAAGATGTCATTCATTACACAAAGGAAGGTTTGTGATCATAAAATTCAAAGAATCTTTCACCACTCCCTCATCAAAATGATAGTACTACAACACCTTGATTAGATCAACATTGCATGGGACACTTTCATATCTAATGAGATTTTTACAATCCCACCTATTCAGCATGGCCAAGAAGCACCTTCATCTTCTCATCCATCCACCTCCATTCCTCCACCTCAGCCCATACATTGTCCATATTCACCTAATGAGTAAGCCACACAATCACCTTCATCATCACCATTCATGAGCCTATTCATTAACCTGGCAGAGATGAAAGCAGTGAGCAAGAAAATATTGAACATGGTGAGAGCAGCAAGCCCAAAGAGGCTCATCTAGGTACCCTAACACATACTTATCAGAGATGGCATAAGCAAGTGTTTTCCCCATAGATTGTGGGAGGGGCCTTGCCTTCTTCATCAGTAAAACATGTACAAAAGGGTAAGGAAAAGGTTATAGAAGCAAAGATCCAGTAGCGGAGGAAGACCTCCATGAGACAGAGCATGATTTTGAGTTAGTTGACCCAGATGAACATGATGATAGTGAGAACGCAACCATTGTCATAAAGGAGAAGAAAGAACTCATAGGAGAGCTCCAGGTCAACTTGCAAAGGGCCAAATACATTATTTCATACTATAAGTAGGAGAACAAGCAATTTGAGGTCAAAAATGAGCTCATGGAGATTCAGCTCATCAGAGCAAAGAGAGAGGCTGAGAAGGCTAAGGCCTTACTTGATGAGGCATATGGAAAATATGTTGAACATCTATATGAATAGGTGTCAAGATGATGGCCAAGGACAAGAGGCCTAAAGAGAGCTTTGGAGCTAGAAAGGCAAAGGGAGGTAGAATTAGCTAATGAGCTCACCCTAAATGAGAAATTTGCCAAAATGGTGAATGAAAACTAGGAACATTGGCTTGAGAGGGTAAACACTCATCTTGAGGGCCTCTTAGACAAGGCCAAAAGGGATATTGACATGTAGAGAAGGATGGCTAAGTACTATGCCATGAGAAACAAAATTGCAAGAGCCAAGCTCAAAAGAGCCCATGCAAAGATTGAAGCCTTGACCAAGAAAGAGGAGAAAAGGAGGCTAGATATCCTTGCCGAGGCATCAATCCATGCCTCAAACACATGATCAACCATCATCTCACCAATTTTGACAATTTTTGACCAAGTTTTGCAAGTTATAATTTTATGTATTTTTTAAGGTATTTTCGACATAGCCAATATGTCAAATGCGTAGCACCTAGGGTGTTGCGCTCTTTTTTGAGGTATCTAATGGAAAAAAGGTTGGTATTTTTGGATTCAGGGTGATGAGGATATGCACCTTGTGCATTTTCTAAGCATGTGGAGGAAAAATGGTCAGCCAAAAGGGTTAAAAACCACTAAAAAACACCTTTATGCCTCTTTCTTGGCCTGGCCGTTGCGCCTTTACCAGTATTGGGAGATTGGAATTTTGACAGTGAAAGATGACCTCTAAATTGAAAAATGAATGTATATCTAGAAAGTAGACTCCATGGGATTTCCAACGAGCTATCTTGGAGCAAATTTCGACACAAGAAATGCACCCAAACACAACTCTGAAGTTGGAGGGCACGTTTGACAGTGATAGGGTGTGTTTGACAAAGGAAGGGCGTGTTTGACAGTCTTCTCCAGTTTTCATTGTTTCTCTCCAAATTGACTTTCACCTTTGGGAAATTGATGTTTTACTCATCTAATTGATCAATATGATGTAATTATTATGTTTTTTACTGTTATATAGGCTAAATACATCAGTCAAATGGCCTACATGGCATGTAATGAATCAACATGCTTAATTAGGGATGAGTCACTTTGACCACCCTAAACTCTAGCTATCAGTTCAACCTTTCTTGTAATTGCCCCGCCTCTCATGGATTCAACCCCTGAGGCTAGGACGAGTTGGTTTGAGGCCTATATTATGTATCTTCTTAGTCATTTCATAAGTTGGACTCTCTTTCATGTTGTAATAGCTTTCAGACATTGGCATTGAATATATTGGATGAAGTTGCAGCTATTTTGGTGGGATTGCTGTGGCATGGTATTTTGATCTTGTTTCTTCTTTAGTTTCATATGTGTGAATGTTTTTTTTCCTTTCATGATCCATTTCACTCTAATTTTGTTTGATTTTCAAGGTGTGATTAGAAGAATTCATCTTTGTATGCTTTGTTTTGGGAAAATTGGCATATATTGTTTCATTATTTTAGTTTCAAAAGAATTCATGACCATTGTTATCACTCAGAAGTTTTCCCTAGAAGTTATCGAAAGAAGGAATAATTTGAAGTAACCACAAACACAATCTTTTAGACTCAGGTTCTAGCCAACCTAAGTCCAAAGAGGGCCCTTCGTTTATTATTTTACTTTGTTTTTATTAGATTGCAGGCTAGTTCTTAGTGTTTGTGAGGATTTTGATTTTGGATTGAAAGTTGGGTGGTGGAATTCTTAGAACAGATGGGTAGAACTAGGTCTTTGAGCCATTGGGATATGGAGTCAATAAAAGGATAGTTTAACTGGATCATATCATTAAAGGAAATGTTCACAGGGCAGGCTAGCAAAGCAAAAGGAAAATATTCAAGTTTAATGGATGAGATGGTTCTAACGAGGGTGAAAGGGAAATGAAGAATCCTTAGACCAGGATCATAATGAAAGGAAACAGATGACTATGAACAAAGGGAAATTAAGAATCCTTTGCTATAGACCAAGGAGAGAAACTATGGAAGTAAGGGAGCATTTAAGAATTCCCTAACTAAGATAGTTTAGCATAAAACATTAAGAATGTAAACAGTCAAGAAAGAGTGCATTAAAGCAAGTTTTGAATTATCATTCCTAGTTTACCATTCAGATTTCATAGAAACACATATGATTATTAAGAAACATAAGGAAAAACAATAATACACATGAGAGAATACTTATTTTATTTTCATTTTACACAAGAATCCTGAAAAATATCTCAACTTTATTCCAAGATCCAGCAAGCCAATCCAGTTTTGATACGATAGAACTTTGATTTTAGATAAAAGTCTACAGAAATGTCTTTGAATCCACCCTAAATACTTTGTAATGTGAAGTATTTATACAAAAAATATTACAAAATATCTCATAACAATTTGAGATTTAATTAAGGAAATAAAAATATTTTCACACATGAAGATAGAGACACGTGGAAAATATCATCATGATGTCCCTCTTAATGTGGTAGTGTTGGCTGTTGCAGTTGAATCTGAGCCCTTTAAGTTGGCTGATATTTGTACGCTGGAATCATCTTTATCTTTAATCTTTTACTGATACTCTTTAACCTGCTACTCTTTGACCCTGTTCACCTGTTACATCTGGCTGCCTTCAGATTTACCGTGGTAACTTATAGTAAATCTGTCATCTTTTCCCACCATTCATCCTTAGGTAACTTTACTTTGAGCATTATTATATAGATTTCGTCTGCCTCTATGTATTTGGAAAAAATAGGCTTTGTGAAAAACAAATGTTGCACCTCATGCTCTAGAAAAAACAAATTCTCCAAAGTATCATACAATACTTTCCCATATTGGTAAGGCTTTGATACTAAAGTGCTTGCTTGTTCCTTGGCCAACTTCCATAATCTGTCAGTGTAGTCCAATTGGGTCATAAGTTTATCATGGATGACCATAGGACTGGGAAGGCCTTTATCCCTCAAAATTTGAAACTTGACCATGAACCTGTCAATGCCCACTTGCATATTATGGAATTTTCCCTCTAGGTCAACCATATGTTTCTTTTGGGAAGAAACTTTTTTACTTCTATGATGGCTTCAGTTCTATCCTCTACACCAAGCTCATTAAGCTCATGTTTGTTCTTTCTATTCAGGAAGTGGATGAGTCGATTAGCATCCTCAAACTGGTCTCCTAAATCTTCCTTTAGTGGCCACTTTTACTAATTCAGTTTGCTCAAATATTACTTGAATTGATGGCCAAATATCATTGAGAGAGTTAATGATATTGGCCCAAAGCATCTCCTTGGTCTATCCTAGTGGCTTTTGTAGAGTTAAATCTTTCTATAGTACCTTGATCTTCTCACTCATCCTTAGGGATTTCTGTGTTTCTTCTCTCTATTGTATTTGGGAAAGTTTATAGTAAGTTTCTAAGCTTCCCACTTTCTCTTTAAGCCTTTTAAGCTCTGTTGCTTGGATTGACATATCCTCCATGGATTTTACCAGCTCTGTTGTCTTTCTGTTGGAGCACTTGTTATTGTAGTTTCAGTGGTGATTGGCAGTGTTGTGGCAGGCGGAGCTGTGGGTGCCAATGATGCTGCCAATACTGAAGGAACTGCAGTAGAAATAGTGGGAATGGGAATCCTAGAAGTGGTGGCCAAGTCACTTTGTTTGGACTGAATAAATGTGTCTAGTTCCTTCTCTGTTTCTTTCAACTGGTCATTTAGCTTTAGGACCAAATTCATAAGCTCTTCTTGTCCTTTTTGTGTCTCCATGACTTCTGCTATTTGTGGATGATGTAGGAGTGGAATCTTGAGTTGCTTCTTCAAAGAAGCTATATCATCGTTCTTCTTCTTTATCAATTTTGTTGTGGCCTTTACATCTTTGGGATCATGTCCCAACTCAATGATTAAGTCCTCTAAGGACTTGATTATGGTGTCTTTTGCCTGTGAAGAGGCATTCTCGAATTGGAACTGAGCTGATATGTTATTTAGGAAATTTTGCAATTGATGAGCTACAATGGCTTTCCCTGTCAAGGTGGAGTAGATCATCTCCCCTATCTACTTGTGCAACTCAATGTGGTCAATAGGATGAATGTCTCTTGCTAGTACTTCGAAATCTATCCTTTTGATGTCCATTACTGTTCTTGTTTGCTAAGTAGTAGGCTTCATAAATGTCATCTACATTTTCCCTCTTTCACATCATAGGCTGACATAAGCCTTGTCTGATTTGTAGGTGCCATATTTAGGTATTGTGCATAAGTCTGGGCTTTTAGCCTCTCATTCCTGGCATTTATATCTTTGTATCTTTCCCTTATGTTTTGGTCTTTGTTAGTTGCCATTCTAAACAAGGACACTTCGACACTCTGCTACCTTTCCAACATCTGAGAGTGAGATGTGGAAGGTTCTAGTGTGCCCCCAGAGGGATTGGCATGCCTGCTTCCTTCTTTTTCTGTGCTAGTGGGCCCAACTGTTTCTTCTATGAATTCCTGTTCAGAGACAAGATTTAACCTTTGCCTTTTGACCAGGCTGGTCTTTGCATATGTCTGTGTGACTTCTTTTCTTGATGTAGTGGGCTCTTCCCTGTTTCTTGAGTCTTTTCTCCTCATTTAGAGGATTTTGCAAGGTAGGGGGAGTACTCATGATGGGCTATGGTATACCTTTGAGTCAAATCCTCTGATAGGCCTGGCTATTCTGACTCTTCTTGCACCTGAGATTCTTCTTCTATATGAGATTCAATTTGTGCCTGTGATTCTTCTTGGATTTTGGATTCTCCTTGGGCTTGAGATTCTCTTGGCACCTACAGGAAAGAACCCTCATCAATAATTTTCTCTAGATCAATTAGAGCATTTTCAATTACAACTTCACTGCTATCTCTGTCCACTAAAGTATTCTCCACCCATTCCAATTGATTTGCATATTTCTCTATCTCAGGGGTTCAGTGGTGAATGTAGGAGCCATCTTGTTTTTTTGTCTTTTGTTGTAGATGAAGTCACAGGGATCATACCTCCACATGAAGCTCTGTTTTAGTTTAAGTCTTTGAAGGATTTTCTCTACTTCTTTTCCAGCTTCTCGACAATTACACACAAAGGGGCCTAGTTGATCTTTGATTCTGAGTTGGGCCTTCTTTTTGGCTTTAACAAAATGCACCTCATATGAGTTGATTATCTTCCTGTAGTACTTCAGAGCAAATAACCTCATTGGGAGGTATATGAGTAGTTTATATGGGGCCAACTCACAGCCATAGATCCTAATTTCTGTGTGATTTTGGTACAATTACCAATCTCCCGCATTGTGTTGTTTTGAAAGCTACAGGATCCTCTTGATATCTGAACTAATTCTTGGAGGAGGAATTCCTAGCAGCATGGTCAGTACTGGATGTACAAAGAGATCTATGAAGTCTGTGTATGGATATGGTGAGTCATACTTATGGATCAAAGGAGTCTAGAAAATCACTGACCTAGGATGGTCGTTGGTATCAAGCTTTTGGAGAGTGAAGGGAAACTTGTCAACTTGGTAGTATAGAAAAAGATGGTATAAAACTGATGAATACTTGAATACTCTTTCATTACTCATTCTAAGAAATTTTTCATGCATCCTATCAGCTATGTACTTGGTATAATCATACATGACAACAGGGGGCTGTCCTGGAGTGAAAATGGACATGAAGGCTAAGATGATTTCATCTATGTATTCACTAGTAGTATAGCCTAAGATACTAGATATCATTGATACAATGTCTTGTCCAAATTGAGAAAATATGGTATATACATATGGAGGAGGGTCTTGTGGGATATGTTTTTCTTCTATAATAAAAGTTTGGAACATTTCATCAAGCTTTGCAGTGGTTAGCTAGGGGAATATGTCTAGTAGGTCTTGAATTGAGATAGCAGTTAAATTTTGTCCTGGTTGAAGTTGTATCATTCCATTTATTGAATCAACAGTGATGGTGAAAAGTATAGTCTGGTCTGGCGACATCACTTCTCTTTGACTGGGAATGTACTTTACATGGAAATAGTGGACAATCTCTGGAAATATGTGTACCTCAGGAAATTGATACTTGGGCAAATTAGACTCCCAAAGACCTATTTTATGAGCATGGTTTAGGTATTGGTCTCTGTATCGGTAGTATAATTTGAGTGGGGATTCATGGACAAAGGTTTCCTTGATTTGGAAATCTTTATTAGCTAGGGGAAACTAGTCCAGTTTGAGGTGAGAAGTGGTAATTGGTCTGACATCCATGGAAATTGGGGCATCCATTATTAGTTCTTCTGGATTTAAGAATCGAGAAGGTAAATTTTCAGTCTCTAAGGTAATGGTGGTTCAATTCCAGGTGGGTTTTAATTACTAGAGTTTCCCTTTAATTTCTATTACGAAAACTTAGTGATTGGTCCGGAAATTGACAGGGTTTTTCAATGGATTCTAGCTTAAATACCTAGAATTTGACGAAACTGGATCTGAACTAGGTGAATAGCAATTCTGAATGGTTGAAAAGGCTTCAATCAGGATGGAAGGCAATCTGGGAGCTTTTGGCGTCTTCAGAGTGCAATTGTACGTGGGTTGATAGCTTGGACGTTCATAAACGCGTGCATGGAAGTTTTCAATTGAAATAACAATAAAAACAATGATTTGGGGCTTTTTTGGATTTATGCGTGAAAAGTCAATTTGGCGGGTACAAGTGAATAGTGATCATTTGAAGGTAGCGGGGTGAACAGTGATTGTTTTGGCGGGTAGAGGGTTGGTGGTAAGTGGTTTTCTTCGTACAGCCTTTGGACGCTTGGCGGTATTTGAGGGAGGTCGCCCGATTCCATTCATTGAGAACCACGTCGCCTCGAGGGCTAAGCAAAAAAATCCATTTCGGGTGGGTATCATTCGGATTTCAAGCCCTTCCAAAATCAACATGGGCCATCAGATCAAGAGGGGGGAGTTCATGTGGTGGTCAGGCACAAGAGTTGCACGGAAGGTAATGGGTGGGCCCAGCGGGAATTAAAGCATGGTGGTTTTGGCTTAATGTGTGATTAATGCGGGGGTGAAGGCTTTGGGCAGACTTTAATTGGGTTTAATTAACTATTTAATCAATGATCAATTAATTAGTGGGTCCAGGGGTAGAAACTTTAGTTTATATAGTTAAACTGCGATGGGAGTAATTAATTATTGTGGGAGTTAATATATATACGGGAAATGGTTTTCATTAAGGATTTAATAAATAAATTAGTAATTTATTTAAATGGGCGAAAGGGGCACCATACCCTAAGCATTCGATTTTCATGTTTTTAATGCTTTCCGATAAAACTTAGGATATAGGGTTTCTTGTGGATTTTTGATGTGAAAATGGGTTATGTGGTGGGAATGAATACTTTCCCTAAGTAAAAGTGATTTAACCTCGGGAAAGGGTATTATTTAGGGAAAATGAATGATCTGAGGGGAGAAATGAATTCTTGTGAGGGGATTTAGTACTTATAGCCTATAATTCATTGAGCTGAGGGTCGGTCCCTCCAAAAGTCAGAGAAATGCTCTGAGCTTCTTTGACTTAGGGTTTTGGGTACTTTGATATTTATTTTGGGAAACTAGTTAAGTAAAAGGTGAAATGAATGAGGGAAATTAATTAATTGACTTTGATATCCATCTACATGCTTGAGTGCCCATTCACATTTGGAACTTGTATGATGAAAAAGATGATGCTCGTGCTTTTATCTAATCAATCATCAAAATTTTGCAACCTTTCTACTACTTACCCATCTACTCATCCTACCATTTTTACTTCTCTTTATTAGGGTGCGTTTGAGCTAGCAAACCCTTATCAAACATTTTTATTTTCTTTACAATGGTAAACTAACTAAATGTAACCTTATTACATCCAAGGGCTCAGATTAAATAGTTGAGCTCCCTTTATTTACTCTACCTATCTACTTATCTGCCAAGATTAAATAGTTTGGTTTGATTTTATTCTCTATCTATGGACATGAAATTAAAACATGAAATAGCCAAGTTTAAATATTTTGACTATCATGGATTGTGGCAAAGATTACAAGCTGCACACAATCATTTATTTTACACAAAAAGTAAAAAATAGTGGCATTTTGACTTGCACACTTTGATGGTCTTTTCTTTTCTTGGGGTTCATATTTTCCATCTTTTTTCACCTTTTTATTCTTTTTGTCCTTTGATTTTGTTTTTAGGACATACCATCTTTACATTTTTTTAACTTTTTGAATATAGAAAACATTTGCAGAAATCAAACGTATGTACATATTACAGTTTTAATCTCAGACATTAAAAAATTATGACTCCTATTGGTATAGGAACCTAACAGTGGCTCCACTTGTGGATGGCATTTCCTAGTGAAATGTCAAGAAATTGTAGATCAATGGCCTTCTGAATTGTTGTGATGTCACTCTCCAAATTTTTCCCTTTCACTTTTCTGCCTTATTGCTATTTATGACAATAAAATTTTTGAAGCTTAGGGCCTTCTCTTTGGGCTTAAAATTCAAAAATTACTATCCCATCCATTCTAGACTTCTGAAAAACAGAATATGTGCAAATGATTAGTGAAATTAGTAACTAGGTTCAATGTAGTGTTTAAGCATTCGACCATTAACTGGTCCTCCTTCTACTTTTGTGCAATCCATTTCTCTGAGGAAGAAAGCATTATTACCTCTGAAATCATAGATGACATATGGGCCTTTCCATAAGAAATCAAATTTCCCATGTTTACCTTTATTCTCTCTTCTTGAATCCAATTTCAAAACTTTGTCCCCTAGGTAAAAATCTTCTACCTTAGTCCTTTTGTCAAAAGTCCTCTTGATCATTTCCTACACAACTTGAGATCTAATGTACAGTTCTTCCCTGGTCTACTATAAGTGGATTGTTTGGTTGATTCTCCTTTGGATGTCATTTGGTTCAACCTGCAACTATTGGAGTAGCTTCATCACTTGTGTTCCCAAGGAAGATGGGAAAACAACTTCCATTCCATAAACTAATTAATAAGGACTAGTACCAATGGATTTCTTTGTGGTTAGCTTGTCTACCCATAAGGCATTCACTAGCTTCTTGTTCCATGTTTTCTTGTTGTCTTCAAACAATTTTTTGATGATATTTACCATAATTTTATTTGAGGACTATGCTAGCCCATTTCCTTGGGGGTAATAAGCTATGGAATGGCCCAAAGTTATATGGTACTTATTACAGAAATCAATCATCCTCTTAGATTTGAAGTTTGCAGCATTGTTAGCGATGATCTTGGTTAGGCACCCAAATCTAGATAGGATGTTGGATACAAGGAAGGTTATTATAACAGTGTCAATGGCTTGCCTTGATGGTATGGCTTCTATCCATTTGGTAAAATAATATCTAGCATTAAGGATCCATTTTTGTTGGGCAGAGGAAGGTGGATGAATTTCACCAATGAAGTCAAGACCCCATTATTGAAAAGGTGCTTCAACAGATATTGGTTTTAGGGGGAGGGGTAAAATCTTTTTCTTTCCTTCAAAAATTTGGCATTTATGGCATGAGGTTACACATTTCTTTACATAATAAAACAAAGTGGGCCAATAGAAATTGGCTCTAAGAATCTTGTCAGCTATGGTTTTCTAGTAAATATGTCCTCCACAGTCACCTACATGAAACTCTTGTAACACCTTGTCATATTCTTATTTCAGTAAACAGTTAAGAAGGATACCTTCATGATTCCTCCAAAACAAAGCGTTTTCAATTATGCAAAATTTTAAAGATTTCATTTTTAAAAACCTGCTTTTGGTCCTGGATAATTCAAGAGGATCTTGTAAATTTTGTAAAACATATATGATGTCAGCGTACCATGGAAATTAAATAAAGGCATGGCTGATTGGTGGAGTCGCCATCTCCTCTCCATTATCCATTTCTACAATAAAATTTATGTCTAAGGCCTGACAATTCAATTCAGCCATGAGCTTGGCTAAACCTTGGCCTTTGTATAGCTTTGTTGGTTTAATTTCCAGGTCATATTCTAATATGGTAGCTATCCATTTCCCTCTCTTTCTATCTGGACCATCCTGAGTTAGGATATCCTTGACTACTACATTGGGGACATAGGCTATTACATGAGAATATCAAATGTAAACTCTAAAATCCTTGATAGCTTTGACCAAAGAAAAAGCTTGCTTTTCCATCATATTGTATTTTAAAGGGGCATCTCTCAGGGCTTTGCTAAAAACGACAATAGGTTTTTCATAACCTTCATCATTTTTCTGCAGTAGGACTGCAACAATTGTATGTTCTGAGGCAAAGGAAAATATAATGAAATCGCTATCAAACTTTGGACTGACCAAAACTGGTGTTTTGTTAAGGCTAGCTTAATATCTTCGAAGGACTTCGTAGCCTCAATTGTCCATTTTATGGTCGAATTTTTCTTCAGCATGTTATTCAATGATCTAATTAATTCTGTTAAGTTAGAAATAAATCTCCGAAGAAAGTTTATTTTCCCTAAAAGGGCTAGTAATTCTCTAGTGCTCCTAGGATGTTGTATCTGTAAGATGGCTTCAATTCTTGCAGGATCTATTCAGATACCATCTTTAGAGATTATGTGGCCTAACAATGTACCTTCTTCTAACCCAAACAAATATTTTTTAGGATTCAAAGAAATTCCATACTTCCCACATTTGATGAAAACCTGCCTTAGATGATCTAAGTGTTGTTTATCAGATTTAGATACAGTGATATCATCTAAGTATATTACTAGGAAGTCATGAATTTCATTAGCAAAAGCTATGTCCATAGCTCTTTGAAAAGTGGCCCCTACATTCTTTAATCCAAAAGGCAGCTTCACATACATGAATGTGGCCCAAGGAGTAGTGAATGCAATTTTTGCCTCGTCATCTAGGTGAGCTAAAATCTGATTGTAACCAAAAAACCCATCTAATAATGAAAATATGGTTGACTCTACTACCCTTTTTAATATACAATCCATTTTAGGGAGAGGGTAATTGTCTTTGAGTGAAACTTTATTAAGATTCTTGAGATCGACACATAGTCTAATATCACCAGTCTTTTTCCTTGTGGGCACCAAATTTGAAACCCAATCAGATAATCTAATTGGTGCTATTATCTTGGCTTCATACATTCTTTTGATTTCCTTTTTAATAGAAGGCAATAGAATAGGATTAATCTTCCTAAGCTTTTGTCTAAAAGGTTTCTGGTTTTCTTTTATGGGGATGGTGTGTTGTATTGTGCTGGTGTCATAGGACTTGAGGTCCTCATAACTCCAAGTAAAGACATCTTGGAATTCCTTTAGTAATTCAATGTATTTTACTTTTTCGGTAGGAGGTAAGGACTTATAAAGTTTTATCAATTTTGGATTTTCCTCAGTACCTATGTTACACTCCTCTATATCAGATTTCAAGGGTTCCATATTCGGTTTTCTAGGGACATCATTTGAATCAAACAGGTCTTCCAAAGGAGTTAATCCTCTGGGAAAAAAGTTGTCTTTGAGATTAATGATTTCAGAATCTTTGTTAGTTATTTCTTGAATTTCAACTTGCTTTAGGTTTTTTACATCTGATTTTGTAAATTTAGTGGGATGGAATCTATCTATCTCTTCATTTTCTAATTTGTTCATTTCTATTTTATCTATAAAACAGGGATCTAATGTTATGTCAGTATCTATATTACTATTTACAAATTCGTCTTCCAAAGTTAAAAATTTGTTTATTTGTTGGTCATTAGTGAATAATTGCCAGTTTTTTAAGTTATTTGGGATAGCAGGTCTATGCCTAAACTTAGCTGTATATTGATGGTTAGGTTCGAATGGTAGCTTACAAGTGCTGGAAAACATTGCTAAACTATGAGCCTGCATATTATGTCTCCTTGGGATGACTGCAAGCTTAGTTTATAGAAAAGTGTTTAATATTTCTACAACTGTTCCTCTATAAAAACTTAACCTAGGATCTTCGGTCATATATACAACATTAATTTGTTTTATAACCAACTCATAATCTCCCATAATAGAAACTCTTATAGCTCCTAACTTTCTAGCCAATTTGAGACCTAAAAGAAGTGCTTCATACTCAGCCATGTTATTAGTGCATTTGAAATTCAGTCTGTAAGCATGGCCCTCTCAGTAACTGTTTGATCAATTTAGTGTCCTAAATTGTTCTACATAAATTATCAATCCGGGTATCGTAAACTAATGAAGTGTAGTGCACTGTTTGTGCTAGCTAACCCTCCTTCATTTTTTTTTTTTACATTTTATGTTGTTTTGTGGGGGTTTGGTCTTTTAATTCCTAATGATTTACAATGTAAATTACCATTCGTAAAGACTACTCATTCTAAAAATGAAAACAAAGCTAAGAAAGATTTGGAAGCAAAGCTAAGAAAGAAATGAAAACAAATTTTCTATTCTTATTTTACCATTATTTCCAAATCGTGAATTAAAACTGAAAGTGAAATTTGCAATTACAGAAATAAAACTAAATGAAATACTTGGTTACTCTACCTCTCAATTTTGGGAGAAAGTCTCCTTGGGATGACATTTGAGTAATTTTGTACTTCATTAATCTAAGAGAAAACAAATACAGAGATGCAAAAATAACTCATTGCATAGATGGAAAGTTCAACCACTTAGTTATGGATGAATTATCAACTTGAAGGGTTTTCCATAAACATTCATTAACACCATGAATCAATTAACTAAAAATGAAATGGAAAAGATAGTAAATGACACTGATCAGCTTAATTGAGAATTTAAACTAGAAAAATAGTAAATGAAGTAAACTATACAACAATGTATCGTTATCATTCTTCAATCCTACTCTCATCCTGAAACAAGGTCAGTTCTTAATTGAAGAAACAAGATTACACTATTGGGCTCTATCTTCTAAACTACTGATAAAAACTAAAAAGAAATCAAGCTAATGGAAACTGCTCTAAATAATAAACACTGTTAGTAAGAAAATGATAGAAATTGCATTATAAACATTGTTAGTAAGAAAATGATTATAAACATTGTTTTAGAAAGAAAATGATGAATTTATAGTTAACAAGAAGAGGAAAAATAAAATGAAATGAAACCTTCTCCATTGCAAGGGCCCTCTGCAACTGATTAGGCTACGCTTTCTCACTCAACTCCACGAAAACTCCTTCAGATGTTCATAAAAACATGCGGTCTTCTCATATTAAAACAGGGACACAAAATGCCCAAAAATTACAGAGTCTAAAACTTTGAATTCACATTAAAACTATTACTATTACTACTAACTTCTTTGGTCCTTTACACAGGTATTTATAAGAAAAATCATATAATTGTTTGTGGATAAAAGCATGCTACAGCCAAACACGTAGAAGACAGATATACATAATTTCTTCCTCGGCTGCTAGAGACATAAATCCAAGACATGGTGGCTATTGGATTCATTTGTACAGGTGTTTGTTGGAGTCGATAGGTACAGGTAGTTGCTTCAGATAATGCTTCCCATCATTGTGAAACACATTAATTATGCACAAAACAGAGTCCTATTACCTTCGGTCTCTTTGTGTTTGACATATCCATTGACCGTTGTCTTATGCCATCTTCTTTTTCGACCTAGGCTGAATGAATAGGACAGGGTCCATGTCATGATGATTTCCAAGCTGCCCATATTGCTAGTTTCTCTTTCTGACACCTAGAACCTATTAGAGCATGAAGGTAGCTGCGGAACAACCGATTAGCTGCAAAATAGGTTGTGTTTCGTAGCTAATATACAAAAATTTATTCAAGAAGCAAAACATAAAACCATAACATGTAAATCACTAAATTTCCTTCTCAAGACAGTATATACTGGTTATTGGTGATGAGAATGCATCTTTCTTATGGGAAAAAAAAAGAAAAGGAATGAGAAGAGTTGCTAAGAAAAGAGTAATTTTGAGGCTCTACATACCCCCACTGAAAACTCATTGCATGTCCCCATGCAACTTTCAAAAATGTGAACTTCTTTCTCCTACTGCATTTGTTATAATACTTCTACCAGCACATCCAACTTCCTTTTCTTACTTCTCCTTGCACTAACTGCCATCCTGGGCTTCTTCATAAGAAGTCTATATTTGAGGTTGATAAGTGTTCTGGTCAAATTCCTATTTTTCCTCTTCAGATTCCTATTTTTCTTGTACCATAATCCTAGGTGCAGCATTGTGTTGTCATGAATGCCTTTATCTAGCTTGTTCTGTTCCCTAAAGGTTTCATTTTCTTTTTGAATGTGCTTGTTCAAAATCTCTAACTTAAAGATTTCTTGTCTGAGAGAGCTAGTTAGAGGTTCTTGTGGATTAACAGGCTACTTTAGATTGGTTGAGGATCCTGGATCCACTGAGGTATCATTTCTCTCTAATGACTCTATGTAGTCATATATTTGCTATTGTACTGGATCTATGCCAGGAGAAGCTCTACTTGAGCTGCCTTCAAAATTTTGTGGAGGAGAGTTTTGTGGATTGTGTTCAAGTGGAATACTATCAGGAGATTGAACTGGGGTTTCTTCCTCTAAGTTTATGAACTGGACTTATTTTGATGTTACCTTATTCACCTTACCTCAGAGTCTAGAGCTCCATCTCAGGTTTTGGAAGCTTATGGTTTCTTCTTTTGTGTCCTTCTTCAACTTTTATATCTCCTTCTTTTTCTTGATTTTCTCCTTAATCTTGGTTAATCTTTCAGAGACTAGCTATTCATCTTCTTGTGGTGATGAAGGTTCAAGAATGTATTCATTGATTTCTTCATATTTCTCTTTCATTTTTCCTTTATGTTTGGTGGGCTTCCTAACCTCTGGTTTAGAAGCTTTCTCTGCATCATCTTTTTGTGAGGAGGTTCCAGAATTGTTTTGAATGTTAACGTTGATCTTTCTCCTCCTACTTTTGTTAACATGACTTTCCTCAAGTGACTCTGGAGCATCTTGGGAAAAATTTCTTACTAAGAAATCTTCCCAGGTATCCCCTATACTTTTCAAATAAAATTCAGCTAGTATTTTCACTAATCCATGATTATATATAGTTGTTTCTATGGATT
>APFE030688354.1:39762-138702 GCA_000404065.3 Pinus taeda
ACAAGTTCATACGGTGTATATCCTGTTGTGTTCCTCCATGTAGTTTTGTAGGCCCATAAAGCTTCAGGAAGCCCTTCTACTCAATCTCTTCTATGTAGATGCACATTCTTGGTGAGAATTCCTTCAATCACTTTATTTGTAGATTCCACTTGACCATTTTCTTGTGGATCATAGGGAGTAGATTTCCTATGTTTGATCTTGTATTCTTCCACAAGCCCTTCCACCATGTTAGATGCAAACTGAGATCCCTAATCTATCACAATTTCTCTTGGAACGCCAAAATGAGTGAAGATGTCCTCAAAAAGAAAATTAACTACAGATTTTTCATTAGAAAAAGGTAATGCTTTGGCTTCTACCCATTTAGTGACATAATCAATGCATACCAATATATACTTCTTCTACTTATATGGAGGATTAATTGGCCCAATAAAATCTAAGGCCCACTTTTCAAAAGGTTCGATGAGTACCTGAATTTGTAATGGCATTTCATTTGAGGGAGCACGTTTCCCTACCCTTTGGTAGCTGTCACATCTCCTGACATATTCTTTAGCATCTTTGAAGATGGATGGCAAATAATATCCTAAAGAAAGGATTTTATAGGTTGTCCTCTTGTCTGCAAAGTGTCCACCACATGGCTCATCATGACATGCCTTAAGAATCTTGGGCATTTCATCTTCCCTGACACACCTTCTGATCATAAGATCTGGGCCTGTTTTATACAATTCATTAGTGATCCATGAATATCTTGCACTTTCCTGAATAATTTTTCTTTACTCTCTAGGAAACAAATGTGAAGGTAACTTTCTTGTGACCAAATTGTTAGCAATATCTGCAAACCAAGGAGTTTGAGTAGTTACTGCAAAACGATATTCATCAGGAAACTTATCTTCAACCAGAGAATCTTCTCTGATATTCTGAATCCTGGACAAGAAATCAGCAATTGTGTTTTGTTTTCTAGGTCTATCTAGCATAGTAATGTTGAATTCTTGCAAAAGTAAAAGCCATCCTGTAACTTTGCCATTAGTAATAGGTTTATTCATTAAATATCTAATTGCATAGTGAACTGTATGAACAAAGGTTTCATAGCCTTTTATATAGCGTCTGACCCTGCCAATTGCATGAACAACAACTAAAAATTCCTTTTCAGTCACAGTATAATTTAACTCAGTGGGAGTCAAATTCTTACTTGTATAGTAAATGGCATAAGGAATCAAATCTTTTTGTCCTAATACAGCTCCCAGAGCTATATCTGAAGCATCTATTGAAAGATGGAAAGGGAGTTTCCAATTTGGACCTCTTAAAATGGGTGCTTTAGAAATTTTTGTTTTTAAGGTTTCAAATGCCAATTGGCAATTAGAATTCCAATTGAATTCACAATCTTGGTAAGCAATTTGAAGAGTGGGGATGCTATTTTAGTGAAATTTTCTATAAACCTTCTATATTATCCTATAAATCCTAGAAAACTTCTGACATCCTTTTGGCAATTTGGAATTGATAATTTAGAGATGACTTCAACTTTAGATTTGCCAACTTTAATCCCATCTCTTGAAATGTGATGTCCTAAAACAATACCTTCTGTAAACATCATAAAACATTTTTCATGGCTTAGTGAAGGATTTGTTTCTTTACATCTTTTAAGAACTTTTTCCAAATTTTCCAAAGCTTCTTCAAATGTATTCCAATAGACTATAAAATCATCCATATATACCTCTACACAATCATGTATTAGATCAGAAGAAATCCATAGTACTGCTCTTTGGAATGTTGTAGGTGCATTACATAACCCAAAAGGAAGCACTCGATAGGCATAACTTCCCCATGGACAAGTAAATGTGGTTTTATCCTGATCTTCAGGTGCTACTTAAATTTGATTATAACCACTAAAACCATCCAAGAATGAGAAATACTTCTTATTTGCTAATGTATTTAACACTTGATCTCTACAAGGCAAAGCAAAATGATCTTTAAGGGTTACTTTATTCAATTCTTGATAATCAATGCACAACCTCCATTTACCATTCTCTTTAGGCACAATTACCAAAGGAGAAACCCATTAGCTATCTGAAATTGGGTAAATGAAGTTTACATTCAGTAATTTTTGGAGCTCTTCTTTCACAATCTCCCTAAGATTTGGATTCATCCTTCTCTGAGGTTTTCTGATAGGTCTACAATTTTCCTCAATGTAGGTGTGATGGATACAAGTCTTAGGATTAATGCCTTTCATGTCAGTGTATTCCCATGCAAATGCAGTGGAATGCTTTTGTAATGTTTTGATTAGCTCTTCTTGTTGTAGTTTCTCCAAGTTTTTCTTTATGTTCAATGTACTACCTGGGAAAATTTCAAGTGTAGAGATACCAAAACCTTCCATAGAATAGAGAGACATTTGCCTAGATGACAAATATTCAACATTAGATTTTTCTTGAAATTGCTCATGGTCATATTCTGAAGATGATTCAAAATTTTCCAATGTATTTAAAATTTGACTATCTTCATTAATATCTGAAATAGTAAAGAGAGGTTGAATATCATCTTCATCATCAATCCATTCTTTGTTATCTATTTCTATGATTGCTTTTGCTGGAGGATATAAAGTAAATTTTTTTGTTGAGTTACCATCAGAAATATACATGTCACCAGGTCTACAGCTAATAAAAGCATTAGCTGTGGCCAGCCAAGGTCTTCCTAATATGAGTGGACGTCCTCCTAGATTGTTCTTGGGAGTTAAGATCATGAAATCAACAGTGTATTCCCAAGAGTCTAAGGATGCTGCAATATCTTCTAACACTCCATCTGGTTTGATTATTGATCTATCTACTAGTTGCAGTAAGGTAGGTGTGTAGAGAAGATTAGGAAGCTTGAGCTGCTCCAAAGTTTGTTTGATCATGATGTTTATTGCTGCCCCTAAGTCAATCAATGTATTTGGAATTTCAACTCCATTGATATGTGTTTTCACAATTGGACTTCCTAGATCCACATAATTTTGTATGGCAATTTTTCCCATCATTATGTCTACTATTTTTCCTACCAAGTGAATTCTTTTTGTTTCCTTTGTTTTTCTTCTTGGTTTCTTTATGCTCAACTCCTTTATTGTTTTGGCTAGAATTGGAATTTATTTAATGGCTTGTAGCAAAGGGATTTTGATACATACATTCTTCAATTCATCTAGAAAATCATAACTAGGCAACATAATCTGCTTTTCTACTCCTTTATCAATTTGTAATCTTTCAGGAAAAGGAGGTGTAGAAGTAGATGTTGGTTGCTCATTGATAGGAGTTGTGTTCAGTGATTCTTTTTGTTTTTCTTTTTCAATGTTTTGGTTTTGGAGAGATGTTCCCTCAAAACTTTTATTGACCTTTAGAGAATCTTCCTCAGAACTGTCTTGTTCCTGAATAACTACAAAAGGTCTTTCCTTTTCTAATATCCTACCAGATCTCAGTTGAATATCATTAATATCTAGAGGAGCAATCATGTAAGTTGGAAATTGTTGTCCTCATACCGTGTAAGCATTTTGAGGGTTTTTATTATTGGGGTTTGGTAATGGTTGGGAAGGTAGCTGATTTGGTTTCTACTGAAATGGCAGTAAGAGTTGAGGATTTTCGTTTTGTTGTGGAGATTGTTGTGGAAATGGTAATGAAAGTTGAGGGTTCTAATTTTGAAGTTGTGGTTGCTGATTTTGTTGTGGAGTGTGTGGGGGAGGATAATTCTAATATGATCGAGGATATTGAAAATATTGAGAAAATCTCCCATAAGGATTTTGTACTCCTTGTGCCCACGGTTGAGATTGAGATTGAGGTTGAGGCCAAGTTTGAGATTGAGATTGAGGTTTAGGCCAGGGTTTCTGCCAAGAGTTTCAATTTGGTGGGGACTGAGGATACATTTGATTGTTCAATCATTGATTTTGTGGCCCCTGCCAAGGTCTTCTAGAAACAAAACAAAGAGGCTCTGCAGAATTTGGCACTGTTTCCTCTTGAAAGATAGCCTTAAGACCTGGAATTGAAGGACAACCTTTGGCCTCATGGATTTCTGAGCAAATCATACAAGTTTCTACAACTTTTTCATCTAAAGGGCATTCTCGTAGAGCATGTTTTTTCTGCATTTTGGACAAAAAATGGCTAAAGCATCAGCTTCGGTTTTCTGCTTGTTTTGTAATTTAAGGGTGTCTATTTGCTCACTAAGACTCCCTAGAATGCCAATTTTAAATTCATCACAGATATTACCAATTTCTACCCTACTTATATATCCAGTTGCAAATTTGTTTACTATAACAAGAGAAGGATTTCTTGGACCTTTCCCAGTTTTAGATTTCCCCCTTGAGATATGAACACATAATTCTCCTATATCATTTAATGGAAGTTGAGAGATATCTCCCTTCCCCATCATGTTAAGGATATCTATCCACTCATCTCTAATGGTTTTTAATAAAAGAGATTTCAAGGTATCTTCATCTAAATTGTCCATTTTTGCTCTTTTCAAATTATAGTTGAATCTCTCAATCAAATCCTCCAAGTTTTCATCCTCTCTTTGCATCATTTTGAACACTTCATCTTTGCGATTGATAGGCATGCAATAATCCAAGTACCTATCCAAAAACATTTTTTTCATGTCATTCCATGTTCTAATGGACTGAGTGACTAACCTCATGAACCACTTCAAAGAAACTGCTTTTAGTGTTGAAGGAAACATTTTGAGTTTTTTAGAGTCTTCTAGATAGTCATAGCTTCTGCACAAGACTTCAAACTCAAATAAGAATATTTAGGGATCCTCACTTTTTAACCCATGGAAGTTTGGGAGGACAGAAGGTGATATATTTTTCATTGTGGCATTTGTTTCCTCATCCACTATCGGGAATCCAAAAGAATTATATATTTCCATATTTCCTCAACTCCTCCATTATTTCCTATACATCCTCCATTGTTTCCTCTACCACTTCCTCTACCCCCTCCAAACAGCCTAAATTCCCCATCTTCTCCTGTTTATGCCATTATAGTTTCCTCAGAGTCAATATAAGGTTCAATCTGCAAGGTTACTTTCTCCTCCTCTGGTTCTTCTATTAATGGGATATGGGAGAGAGGTTCTACTTCTTCTTCCTCACCGGGTATTCCTAATTCTTCAACTAACATGTGCTCTCCTGTGGAGGTGAAAAAGGCTATTCATGTTGTTGGAGATTCAAGATTTTTCTCGTCTAGGACTGACTTGGTAGATGAAGTAGGAAATTCTTTTGATTGAATTTCTATCTTTAGAATTTTAGTTGTTTTATGGCTGGGAGTATGAGTTTGGGATGGAGGTGTATCTTTTCTTATTCTTGGTGGAGTAGGTGGTGTTGTAGGAATTGAACTGTTGCCCCTAGGTATAAATCTACCCCTAGATTCTCTTTCTCTATGCATATCATTTTATTTTATTTTGAATGTAAGAGATAAGGCTACCTAGTTACACTTTCCCGGCAACGATGCCAAAATGTTTGGTCAATTTAGTGTCCTAAATTGCTCTACATAGATTATCAATCTAGGTATCGTAAACTGATGAAGTGTAGTTCATTGTTTGTGTTAGATAACCCTTCTTACTTCGTTGTTTTTATGTTTTATGTTATTTTGGGGGGTTTTTGGTCTTTTAATTCGTAATGATTTACAATGTAAATTATCATTCGTAAAGACTGTTCAAAATCTAAAAATGAAAACAGAGCTAAGAAAGATTTGGAAGCAAAGCTAAGGAAGAAATGAAAACAAAGTTTCTATTATTTTACCATTATTTCCAAATCCTGAATTAAAACTAAAAGTGAAATTTGCAATCGATGTCTAACTAACTAGAGAAATAAAAATAAATGAAATACTTGGTTACTCTGCCTCTCAATTTTGGGAGAAAGTCTCCTTGGGATGACATTTGAGTAATTTTTTACTTCATTAATCTAAGAGAAAGCAAATACAGAGATGCAAAAATAACTCATTGCATAGATGAAATGTTCAACCACTTAGTTATGGATGAATTATCGACTTGAAGGGTTTTCCATAAACATTCATTAACATCATGAGTCAATAAACTAAAAATGAAATGGCAAAGACAGTAAATGACACTGATCAGTTTAATTGAGAATTTAAACTAACAAAACAGTAAATGAAGTAAACTATCCAACAGTGTATCATTATCATTCTTCAATCCTACTCTCATCTTGAAACAAAGTTAGTTCTTAATTGAAGAAACAAGATTACACTATTGAGCTCTATCTTCTAAACTACTGATAAAAACTAAAAATAAATCAAGCTAATGGAAAATGCTCTAAATTATAAACGCTGTTAGTAAGAAAATGATGGAAATTGAATTATAAACATTGTTAGTAAGAAAATGATTATAAACATTGTTTTAGAAAGAAAATGATGAATTTACAGTTAACAAGAAGAAGAAAAATAAAATGAAATGAAACCTTCTTTAGTGCAGGGGCCCTCTACAACTGATTAGGCTATGCTTCCTCAATCAACTCCAAGAAAACTCCTTTAGATGTTCATAAAAACATGCAGTCTTCTCATATTAAAACAAGGACACAAAATGCCCACAAATTACAGAGTTTAGAACTTCATTTCACATTAAAACTATTACTATTACTACTAACTTCTTCGATCCTTTACACAGGTATTTATAAGAAAAATCATATAATTGTTTGTGGAGAAAAGCATGCTACAACCAAACACGTAGAAGACAGATATGCGAAATTTCTTCCTCGGTTGTTGGAGACATAAACCACGACATGGTGGTTATTGGATTCATTTGTATAGATGGTTGTTGGAGTTCGTATGTATAGGTAATTGCTCCAGATAATGCTTCCCATCACTGTGAAACGAATTGATTAACCACGAAACAAAGTCTTGTTACCTTCAGTCTCTTTGTGTTTGACTTATCCATTGACCGTAGTCTTATGCCATCTTTGTTGTCGACCTAGGCTGAATGAGTAGGACAGGGTCCATGTCATGATGATTTCCAAGCTGCCCATGTGGTTAGTTTCTCCTTCTAGCACCTGGAACCTGTTAGAGCATGAAGGTAGCTGTGGAACAACCGATTAGCTACAAAATAGGTTACATTCCATAGGTAATATACAAAAATGTATTCAAACAACAAAACATAAAATCATAACATTTAAATAACTAAATGTCCTCCTCAAGTAGTATATACCACTTATTGGTGATGAGAATGCATATTTCTTATGGAAAAACTAAGAAAAGGAATGAGCAGAGTTGCAAAGGAAAGGGTAATTATTAGGCTCAACAGTAATCATTCTCTAAGCTGTAAATCCATACTCCTGCTCCGGCTCCTAATTTATTCACTGATCCATCAAATTCAATATGCCATAATATTTCATGTTCATAATTCTTACTGTGTGGGGGACAAAATTTTCATTGATTAAGGTATCTTCATCATCTTTTTTATCTGAAAGATTTTGAGTTTGGAAAATTCCATTTTGAATTGTCACTACAATTTCTTTTCATTATGAAATACTGTTGTTTGATGTAGTTTCTCGTGTTTGTTCATCATTGTAGAGAATAAAAGAATCGGTGTCAAAATTCATGGAATACATGGGAAAGTTTTGAGGGCTAGCCTAGCTTACTCAATACATATTTCATTAGGGTCTCTCTGTTTAGGATGTCCAAAGACTGAAATTGTGGCATATGACATGTCAAGTTACAAAGGTCCTTGGAGTTTAGCCCCCCATGACCTAGACAAGAGCATGCCATATTTAGGTGGTATATCAGCAACAACTATGTCCATGAGAACCATCTTAGTAGAATATTGTACTAAGGAAACACACAGGTCTTTGATTCACTTTACTTGACTTGAATCAATGAAAACAAGTCCTTGTAAGGCCTAGTGATGTCTAAGTTCAATTTCTCCATAACAAATTTAGGAATTAAATCGTGTGAAGCCCCAGAATCCAACATTGCATTGTTTAAGACATTATCATGAATGTTAAGGCTAATATAAAAGGGTGGTATCCCTCCTTCTAATGTTTTTCCATTAACTTCAGGATCGAATATAAGCTTGTGTTGATCATCAAACAAATTAACAGAGTCTTCATTCTCAACAAAGTTTAAGGATCAGCTTATTTGAGATTTGTAAGTTTCATTTTTAATCAACTACGTTAAGGAGACTGAAATTTTTATCTTAGCCACCTCTGCTCCCAAATTGAAAGGAAAAGGGGCTTTCTCTGTTTGAGGGTCTGGAATTTTCATGGCAAGAGTTTGAGTAGAATGTTCTTCTTTTTCTGCAATTTGAAGTCTTTTTTTGTAGATTTTCTAATGTGATGTTTGGAGATTCCTCCACTGTCTCCTTGGAGGGGATTGAAGTGGATGGTTGATCATCAGGGGGTAGGTCATGAGTTAGATCTATGATTGTGGGACCAGGAGGGTTCTGATTTGGTCTAGAGAGGATTTGGAGAGGTTTAGTAGCTGGAACTATTTTGATTTTCTTAGGTTGATTTGGTACTACTTTCTTGTTTTGGTCAGGAGTATCAGTGTTCTTTTTACTCCTCAAGTTGTACTATTTGTGTACTTCGAAGATAGCATAATCATACCCTTGTTTACAATCGAATGATTCTCCGGATTGGGTCTGCAATTGTTGAAGCATATGTAATTCATAATCATCTTGAGTCAAGAAGACAGTTTCCTCTTCATCTAATCCCATCAAGTTTATTTGTGTGTCTTGTTCAAGGTCTTCTGAATGAGATGTTTCAACATATTTTTCTTGAAAAGGATGCCTATATATTTTGATCAAGTCCATTTTTTCCAGTATTTTGATTTTTATTCTTTCTAAAGTTTGGATTTCTCATTGGAGGTGCTTGTTGATTATCCCATTGAGGCTTCCTTTCAATGTTATCTATCCTATCCATCAGTTTTTCCATTCCTTTGGTTAGGACATCTATTTTAAGATCATAGGGTGAGGCTTCATCTTTCACAGGTCCTCTCCTTTCATTCCTAAGCCTAGCTCTTTTTTCTAGCGAGTTAGCTTCTACACTAAATACTACACTCTGGATGTCTTCTAAAGTTAGAGGATTTCTCTCCCTACATTGGAATGCCATATCAGTATCAAACCCATCAGGAAACTTTATCAGAACTAAGTCAGGTGGGGGTCTAAGATTGATTGGTATTGCATTGTATAGATTGTTAAATCTAGTACAATAATCCTGGACTATTTCATTTGGTCCTCTCCTGATTCTCTCATATTCTGAAAGAATATGCAGAGGGTTATTTTTTTTCCCCATCTATTTAAAAATTGCTGATAAAATACTTCTAAACTATCTATGCTATTAGCAGGCAATGCTCTAAACCATTTCCTAACATCACCAGCTAGAGTCTGAGCAAAGATTCTCATTTGAACATCTCCAACATCAATTTCATGTAATTCAAAGTAATATGTCATTTTGTTTACATGTTGTTGTGCTGTATAAGGTCCTATGCCATCAAATTGCACAATTTTGTTCCGATAGTCTTGTGGCATGGCACTTAGTGGAGTAGGTAACACAAGGGGGGGATATCTATTTGCCATGGTTCTAAGTTGTGCAAGGCTAAGAAATGGAATTGGGCTAGCAGGGGATAATACAGTTGTTGATGGAGAACTAGGAAGGGTTTTTTATGGGTAACGATAGGTCGGTAGGGAAGTGAGGGTATGAATGGAGGTGAGGAATGAACTTCGGAGGTGGAGGGGAATAATGGTGAACTAAAGGAAGTTGAAACTATTTCAGAAGGCTCAGGGATTTTAAAAGTAGTAAGGGATGACTGAGGGGAATTTAAAATATACTCATCAATTGACAAGTTTTCCTTTTGGACTTCAAGAACTGCAATAAACTCTGGATCTAGAACTATGTCATCAAGTGCACTTTCAAACCTCGTTCTAAATAAGGAAATGTCAAATGAATCATCAAAAGGGAGGTCTTCAAAAAATAACCACTCATCAGGGCATGAATCTACTTTGATTGAAGGTGTTGGACTTAGTGAACTTTCTTGTCTTCTGGATCTTCTTGAAATCATGTTGGGATTATCCACTACAAGGGGAGGATTTGGATCAGGATTGGCCCTAGTATAGTGAGTTCTCCTCAAAGCCAAATTTCAATATTTTTCTAATTAGTTTATTTTTCTAAAACTTTTTGTAAATAACTTCTGATAAAACCTTCAAGGGGCTTCAAATAAATATTTGAAATTTCTCAAAGGTTTATTAAGACTGGGGATTTGGGTCCCCAGTATGGTCGCCACTATGTTATCACTCAGAAGTTTTCCCTAGAAGTTATCAAAAGAAGGAATAATCTGAGGTAACCACAAACCTAATCTTTTAGACTCAAGCTCTAGCCAACCTAAGTCCAGAGAGGGATCTTTCTTTATGATTTAACATTTTTTTTATTAGATTTTAGGCTAGTTCTTAGTGTTCGTGAGGATTTTGATTTTGGATTCAAATTTCGGTGGTGGAATTCTTAGAACAAATGGGTATAACTAGGTCTTCTAGCCATTGGGCTACAGAGTCAATCAAAGGATAGTTTAAGTGGACCAGATCATTAAAGGGAATGTTCACAGGGTAGACTATCAAAGAAAAAGGAAAATATTCAGGTTTAATGGATGAGATGGTTCAAACCTGGGTGAAAGGGCAATAAAGAATCCTTAGATCGGGATCAGAATGAAAGGAAACTGGTGATCATGAGCAAAGGGAAATTAAGAATCCTTTGTTATAGACTAGGGAGAGAAACTACGGAAGTAAGGGAGCATTTAAGAATTCCCTAACTAAGATAGTTTAGCACAAAACATTAAGAATGTAAATAGTCAAGACATAGTGCATTAAAGCAAGTTCTGAATTATCATTCTTAGTTTACCATTCAAATTTCATAGAAACACATATGATTATTAAGAAACATAAGGAAAAACAATAATACACATCAGATAATACTTATTTTATTTTCGCTTTACACAAGAATCCTGAAAACTATCTGAGCTTTATTCGATGATCTAGCTAGCCAATCCAGTTTTGATACAATAACACTTTGATTTTAGATAAAAGTCTACAAGAATGTCTATTTATACAAAAAATATTACAAATTATCTCATAACAGTTTGAGATTTAATTAAGGAAATAAAATATCTTCAAGCATGAAGATAGAGACAGATGGAATACTGCATCATGTTATCCCTCTTATTGTGGTAGTGTTGGTTGTTGTAGTTGAATATGAGCCCTTTAAGCTGGCTGATATTTGTACGCTGGAATCATCTTTATCTTTAATCTTTTACTAATACTCTTTAACCTGCTACTCTTTCACCCTGTTCACATGTTTCATCTAGCTGCCTTCAGATTTATTGTGATAACTTATAGTAAATATATCATCTATTCCCACCATTCATCCTTAGGTAACTTTGCTTTAAGCATTCTTCTATAGATTTCATCTGCCTCTGTGTATTTGGAAAAATTAGGCTTGGTGACACACAGATGTTTCACCTCATGCTCTAGAAAAAACAGATTCTCCATATCATACAATACTTTCCCTGTTGGTAAGCCTTTGATACCTGAAGTGCTTGTTTGTTCCTTGACCAACTTCCATAATCTATCAGTGTAGTCCAATTGGGTCATAAGTTTATCATGGATGACCATAGGACTGGGAAGGCCTTTATCCCTGAAAACTTGAAACTTGGCCATGAACCTGTCAATGCCCACCTGCATGTTATGGCATTTTTCCTCTATGTTAACCATAAGGTTTCTTTTGGAAAGAACCATTTTTACTTCTATGATGGCTTCAGTTCTATCCTCAACACCAAGCTCATTAAGCTCATATTTGTTCTTGCTATTCAGGAAGTGGTGAGTAGATTAGCATCCTCACGCTGGTCTCCTAATTCTTCCTTTACCTTTTGAATTGCTTCAGTGACCACTTTTACCAATTCAGTTTGTTCAAATATTACTTGAATTGATGGTCGAATATCATTGAGAGAGTCAATGATATTGGCCCAGAGCATCTCCTTGGTTTGTCCTAGTGGCTTTTGTAGAGTTAGATATTTCTATAGTACCTTGATCTTCTCACCCATCCTTCGGGCTTTCTGTTTTCTTCTCTCTGTCATATTTGGGCAAGTTTATAGTCAATTTCTAATCTTGCCACTTTCTCTTTAAGCCTTTTAAGCTCTATTGCCTAAATTGACATATCCTCCATGACTTTTACCAGCTCTGCTGTCTTTTTTGTTAGAGCACCTGCTGTTATGGATTCAGTAGTGATTGGCAGTGCTATAGCAGGTGGATATGTGGGTGCCAGTGATGCTGCGAATGTTGAAGGAACTGTAGTAGAAATAGCCGGAATGGCAATCCTAGAAGTGGTGGCCAAGTCACTTTGTTTGGATCGAATAAATGTGTCTAGTTCCTTCTCTGTTTCTTTCAACTGGTCATTTAGCTTTAGGACCAATTCCATAAGCTCTTCTTGTCCATTTTGTGCCTCCAAGACTTCTGCTATTTGTGGATGATGTAGGGGTGGAACCTTGAGTTGCTTATTCAAAGCAGTATGTCATCGTTCTTCTTATTTATCAATTTTTCTATGGCCTTTACATCTTTGGGATCATGTCCCAACTCAATGATTAAGACCTCTAAGGACTTGATTCTGATGTATTTCACCTCTGAAGAGGCCTTCTCCAATTGGAACTGAGCTAATATGCTATTTAGGGAATTTTGCAATTGATGAGATGCGATGGCTTTCCCTTTCAAGGTGGAGTGGATCATATCCCCTGTCTGCTTGTGCAGCTCAATCTGGTCAATAGGATGAATGTCCTTTGCAAGTACTTTGAAATCTATCCGCTGGCATTCTAAACGAGGACACTTCGACACTCTGCTGCCTTTCCAACATCTGAGTGTGAGATGTGGAAGGTTCTAGTGTGCCCCCAGAGGGAGTGGCATGCATGCTTCGTTCTTTTTTTGTGCTAGTGGCCCCAACTGTTTCTTCTATGAATTCCTGTTCAGAGATAGGATTTAACCTTTGCCTTTTGACCAGGCTAGTCTTTGCATATGTTTGTATGGTTGCTTTGCTTGATGTAGTGGCCTCTTCCCTATTTCTTTTGAGGATTTTCTCCTCATTTAGAGGAGTTTGCATGGTAGGGGGAGTACTCATGATGGGCTCTAGTATACCTGTTTGAGTCAACTCCTCTTATAGGCATGGCTATTCTGACTCTTCTTGCACCTAATATTCTTCTTCTATATGAGATTAAGTTTGTTCCTGTGATTCTTCTTAGATTTGAGATTCTCCTTGGGCTTGAGATTCTCTTGGCACCTGCAGGAAAGAACCCTCATCAAGCATTTTCTCTAGATCAATTAGAGAATTTTCAATTGCAACTTCAGTGTTATCTCTGTCTACTAAAGTATTCTCCCCCCACTCCAATTGATTTGCATATTTCTCTATCTCAGGGATTCGGTGGTGAATGTAGGGAGCCATCTTGTTTTTCTGTCTTTTGTTGTAGATGAATTCACAAGGATCTTATCTCCACATGAAGCTCTGTTTTAGTTTAAGTCTTTGAAGGATTTTCTCTGCTTCTTTTCCAGCTTCTCGGCTATTAGACACAAAGGGGCCTAGTTGATCTTTGATTCTGAGTTGGGTCTTACTTTTGGCTTTAACAAAATCCACCTCATCTGAGTTGATTATCTACATGTAGTACTCCAGAGCAAATTACCACCTCATCTGAGTTGATTATCTACATGTAGTACTCCAGAGCAAATTACCTCATTGGGAGGTATCTGGGCGGTTTATATGGGGCCAACTCACAGCCATAGATCCTGATTTCTGTGTGATTTTGGTACAAGTACCAATCTCCCACTTTGTGTTGTTTTGAAAGTTGTAGGATCCTCCTGATATCTGAATTGATTCTTGGAGGAGGACTTCCTAGCAGCATGGTCACTACTGGATGTACAAAGAGATCTAGGAATTCTATGTATGGATATGGTGAGTCATACTTATGGATCAAAGGAGTCCAAAAAATCACTGACCTAGGATGACCTTTGGTATCAAGCTTTTGGAGAGTGAAGGGGAACTTGTCAGCTTGGTAGTATAGAAAAATATGGCATAAAACTGAAGAATACTTGAATACTCTTTCATTACTCATTCTAAGAAATTGTTCATGCATCCTATCAGCTATGTACTTGGCATAATCATACATGGCAGCAGGGGGTTGTCCTGGAGTGAAAATGGACATGAAGGCTAAGATGATTTCATCTATGTATTCACTGGTAGTATAGCCTAAGATACTAGATATCATTGCTATAATGTCTTGGCCAAATTGAGAAAATATGGTATATACATATGGGGGAGGATCTTTTGAGATATTTTTTTCTTCTACAATAAAAGTTTGGAACATTTCAGCAAACTTTGCAGTGGTTAGCTTGGGGAATCTATCTAGTAGGTCTCCAATTGAGATAGGGGTTAAATTTTGTCCTGGTTGAAGTTGCAACATTTCATTTATTGAAGCAATAATGATGGTGAAATGTACAATCTGGTCTGGGGACATCACTGCTCTTTGACTAGGAATGTAATTTGCATGGTAATAATGGACAATCTTTGGAAAGATGTGTACCTCAGGAAATTGATACTTGTGAAAATTAGACTCCAAAAGGCCTATTTTATCACCATGGTTTAGGTATTGGTCTTTGTATCGGCAATATAATTTGATTTGGGATTCATGGACAAAGGTGTCCGTAATTTGGAAATCTTTATCAGCCAGGGGAAGGTAGTTCAGGTTCAGGTGAGGAGTGGTAATTGGTCTGACATCCATGGTAATTGGGGCAGCCATTCTTGGTTCTTGTGGATTTAAGAATGGGGAAGGTAAAATTTTCAGTCTTTAAGGTAATGGTGGTTCAATTCCAGGTGGGTTTTTAATTACTAGAGTTTCCCTTTAATTTCTATTACGAAAACTTAGTGACTGGTCTGGAAATTGATAGGGTTTTTCAATGTATTCTAGATTAAATACATGGAATTTGACGAAATTGGGTCTGAACCAGGTGAATAGCAATTATGAATGGTTGAAAAGGCTTCAATCAAGCTGGAAGGCAATCTAGGAGCTTTTGGTGTCTTCAGAGTACAATTGTATGTGGGTTGACAGCTTAGATGTTCACAGATGCGTGCATGGAAGTTTTCAGTTGAAATAACAACAAAACCAATGATTTGGGGCTTTTTTGCATTTAAGCACGAAAAGTCAATTTGGTGGGTATGGGTGAACAATGATCATTTTTCACGTAATGGGGTGAACAGTCACTATTTTAGCAGGTAGAAGGTTGGCGGTAAGTGGTTTACTTCACAGAGCCTTTGGACACTTAGTGGTATTGGGTGGAGGCCACCCGATTCAATTCATCAAGTGCCACGTCGCCTCAGGGGCCTAGTGGAAAAAAGCCCATTTCAAGCGGGTATCGTTTAGATTTCGAGCCCTTCCGAAATCAACATGGGCCGTCAGATGGAGATGGGGAAGATCGTGTGGTGGTCGGGCGCGGGAATTGCACGGAAGGTAATGGGGGGGCCCGAAGGGCATTAAAGCGTGGTGGTTTTGGCTTAATGCATGATTAAGGTAGGCGTTAAGGCTTTGAGTGCATTTTAATTGGGTTTAATTAACTAATTAATTGAGGATCGATTAATTAGTGGGTGCAGGGGTAGAAGCTTTAGTTTATATAGTTAAACTGCGATGGGAGTAATTAATTATTGTGGGAGTTAATATATATATATATATATATATATATATATATATGAAAGGTTTCATTAAGGATTTAATAAATAAATTAGTAATTTAGTTAAATGAGCACAAGGGGCACCATACCCTAAGCATTTGATTTTCATGGTTTTAATGATTTCCAGAAAAACTTAGGATATAGTGTTTTTTGTGGGTTTTTGATTTGAAAATGGGTTATGTGGGGGAATGTATACTTTCCCTAAGTAAAAGTGATTTAACCTCGGGAAAGGGTATTATTTAGGGAAAACAAATGATCTGAGGGGGGAAATGAATTCTTATGAGGGGATTTAGTACTTATAGCCTATAAGTCATTAAGCCAAGGGTCTAGTCCCTCCAAAAGTTAGGAAAATGCTATGAGCCTCTTTGACTTAGGGTTTTGAGTAATTTGATCTTTATTTTGGGAAACTAGTTAAGTAAAAGGTGAAATGAATGAGGGAAATTAATTAATTGACTTTGATATCCATTTGCATGCTTGAGTTCCCATCCAAATTTGGAACTTGTATGATGAAAAAGATGATATTCATGCTTTTATCTAATCAATCATCAAAATTCAACAACCTTTCTACTACTTACCCATCTACTCATCCTACCATTTTTACTTCTCTTTATTAGGATGCATTTGAGCTAGCAAACCCTTATCCAACATTTTTCTTTTCTTTACAATGATAAACTAACTAAATCTAACCTTATTACATCCAAGGGCTCAGATTAAATAGTTGAGCTCCTTTTATTTACTCTACCTATCTACTTACCTGCCAAGATTAAAGAGTTTGGTCAAATTTTATTCTCTATCCGTGGACATGAAATTGAAACATGAAATAGCCAAGTTTAAACATTTTGACTATCATGGATTGTGGCAAAGAATAGAAGCTGCACACAATCATTTATTTTACACAAAAAGTAAAAAGTAGTGGTTGTTAGACACCTAATCCTCAATGGGTTAGTGTGGAAGCCGAATGGACAAAAGGAATCCAAGAGACCTTGGGATGTGAAACCCAACGGTCACAACATGTACTATAAATGTAAATCATTTGTTAATACAAATCATACTCTCAAGTTTTATCTTTCCTATTTGTTGCTTCCCATGTGTGTTTAACATGGTATGAGAGCAGGCAATCTCTTTCCCTGCTCAAATATGAGCCACTTGTTTTCTGTGGCCTTTCTTACATGCAAGTCCTGTACATTCATATAATTGTCAGTGCTGTTATTATGGATGTAACGTACATTCCATCAATCTGAAAATAGAGGTCTGGGTATTTTAAGAGTGTGTCAACTCTGCAAAACATGCCTGTTATTCTCAATCTAACACTCAGCTTATCGCTCTCCCCATCGGTTTCCATACCAGAGTCCACTGGTCACTCTGCACTAACCATACAAATGATGGCCCATACAATTACTGTCTCGGCTCTACGTTAACCATCGTTGCTCCTACACTCTCTATTTCTCTTGCCCTGTCAGAACCTTGCTATTCTAAGCCCGTAATTGCCTGAGTCAATGTATTATTCTCTGCAATGACCGGTCTCAATTCGAACAAGGCTCTAACATCCGTCTAACATCCGAGCCCTCACTGGCCAAGGCTATGAAGAGTGAGACATAGACCGAATTATCCTCAGGGCTCTTACCATCGGGATAGAAGTAGATGGCCCATTCGTAACCCATGACCATGAAGGTTTCACTGGCGATGTATTTCCCGACTCCCATTCCCTTGGAGAGGGTGTAACCGTTAATTGTGAAGTGATGGGAACCATTAACGGTGTCTGTAATTGAAGTAGAAGTCGACGGCGCAAAGGTTGGGCGAGATGGGAAAGAAAAGGAAGAAGACGAGGGCGCCACTACAACTCCCCCTGATGTTGTTATCATAATCCCCCCGCTACTCACTCGCTTGGTGGCCACAGCCATTTGCTCTGTTGTCTCTTTGTTTGGGGTTTAATGTCCGAGGATATCTCCTATGAATACTTGGTTAACAGTAGCCTGTATCTGATTACCCGTCCTTTCAGAGGGAGAGATTTTGAATCCCACGTATTTCCTACAATTATTTGTATGAGTGGTTTGATGAATGCCCATCTCCCACTGTTTTGATGAATGCCCACATTTTGGTGTCAGATCATTTAATGAACACCCATCTCCCACTATTTTGATGAACGCCCATGTTTTGGTGTTAGAGCATTTGATGAATGCCCAGCTCCCACTGTTTTGATGAATGCCCAACTCCCACGTAGCTCCCACGTATTATTTTCATTATACTGCTTGGTATTTCCTACCCATACCACCATGCAATACTATTCTCCATCATCCAGTCAATACACTTTGCATTCACATTGTTTGACTGAATTTCATGTCAGTCTCCTCGACACTATTTCTGAGCTCTTAAAAAGTTTGCAATGACACTCAGAAACGCCTCCACCACTCGAAAGATTACTTACTCGGGTTGTTGCCCAATCTGTTGTTGTCAAAGGAATTCAAAATGACATTGTCAAATGAATTCAAAAAGTTTTGAATGTCCCTATATGCTCATATTACACTCCTCCAAATGCCATATAGATTGGTGATACGATGCATTGTTCGATGATTTTTCCAACATGAAAGATTGAGTGGAGAGAAATAATATTGTGGAAGGACACCATATATTCATTGCTCGGTGACTGTTCCAAACCAAGTTTCGTTTGTCCCTTTGTCGTCTCTTCAATCTTTGACACTGCTACTGACTAAATCTATTGACTAAATCTAGAGCAAAAAGTTTGGGACTCTCCCCAACTTTATTGGTCATATTTGTGAGCAGGGTCTTGGTATCAATTGAACGCCATGTCCGCTAGAGCCCTATCGTTGATGCCATTGAGGCGAGCGCCTTTTCAAGTATTGTGAGAAGCACCCAGCCATCACCGAACTGTGTGTAGATAGCTGAGAGATTTATCTAACGCTACAAGGGTCATAGCCGAGATTTATCTGACGTTGTAAGGGTCATAGCCGAGCCTTTGAAAGTAATTTCTTAGTAGCCAAGAAAAAATCCTGCAGTGTCCACACTGCTTCAGCCAACGAGCTATATTTCTCCATGTATGTTTAGATTGACATAGAACTGCTGCTTGCACCAGAGGAAAGAAGAGAAAAGTTTGATTTGTTGCAGGAGCAGAAGAGAAAAGGAGAAAAACACGTGGGAGGTATGAACTTGAGCACTGGTGCGGTGAGCTTCTAGTGTTGTTTAATCGATCTGAGGGCACCATGAATTTTGGAGATTGCCAGAGCCATCACAAAACAAGGAGAATAATTATCACAGAGCCAACATTGTGAGTAAAGAAGCTAGTGATTCCTATTATTTATAGCCACAATCTATATAAGTACGGTAAGCCAGTGCCATCCATTTTCTGTTGAAGATTTAAAGTTAATTTGTTTACAAAGTCAATCTTACTGCCAAGCAACTTGGGCTCGTTTTTGAGATGATCAATGAAAAGAAATAGTGTGGTGTTGTGTAAATAAACCTATGAGTGAGTGACTGCCTTTATTTTTTTCTCTGTTAAAAATTTTGCACTGGTGACTGCATGCAATAACTCTGTAAAATATATATATATATATTATATATAGTATATATATATTATTATTATATCATTTCTCCATTTTATAAAATACTGAGTAATTTCGGTGATCAAGACTATTATATGCTGAAGGAGTGATATATGGATTCCATGGGAGATGATGGTGATGTTGTGTGCAATGAGATGAACTATTGGTTATTGTACGCTAATCCAACCTATATGCTAGTATAATATTGGTCCTTCATATGTGATGAGAAGTGTTGAAGCTAGTACGTTGAAGTCTTTCTTTGTGGAGCACCCTTTATTTGATTTTGGGATTGCATTCAATAATATATATTGTTGGAAAATGGTTGATGTAGTGTTGGAACTACTAAACAGTTTAATAAACATTTTAATACATTATACTGTCAAAACCACAATCATGATTGATAAAGTCATTCTTAGAAATATTCAAACCTGTTTGCAAAATGCACAAGAACCAATTGATTTTTTGCAGCTCGAATCTCAACTACAACAAGAAGAACTGAAACAGAGGAGTCATTCTGAACATGTTTCTGTTCAGAACATTGAGACAACAACACATCAACAGCAAGTCAATAATGTTACAGTTCATTCAGATAAAGTAGCAAGGTTACATACAGATGCAGAGGTTCAGCTTGCACTTCCCAAGCCCATCATCAGACCTTGGGAAGAGCTTGTCCATAACAAGCACAAAAATGGTCTTGGATATGAAAAGGACTTGTCCTTTCATATTCCAGACTTCTCAAATCCCATTCAATTTCAGAGTGTTGGATTCATTCATGATAGTTCACCTGCTCCTCATGACAGTTCACCTCCACCTGTTCCAGACTCTGCCCCTCTTCCACAGCAAAAACAACAACAACAACAACAGATTGTGAAATGCCAACACTATGATCGAGTTGGCCATTTGAAAGATCATTGTTTTCATCTTCATCCATCTAAGCATTGTCATAAAACCAGTCATTCTTCACACAGATGTTTCAGAAATAAACATCCTGTAAGAACAAAGATTCATCTTGGATGGATCACTTCTTGGAAATGGGCATCAACAACCAAGAAGATATTCCAATCACATGTCAAAACTTGTTCCAGAGTATTGAACAATCTTGCAGTTCCATCATCTCACCTTGTATCTGACAGGGGGGGAAATGATGGTCATCTACAAGCTTCAAAGTCACATCAAGCGAGCCTGAGCCACAACCTACCACACTAGTTTCAGAGTTGTAGCCAACAACAAACATGCCCCTGAGCATGCCTTAAGCTGGTAATTTGGGACACTTCCTCTAGCAGAAGACTTCAGCTTCTTGTCAGTTTCAGAAGAATTCCAAGAACAAAATTGAGAACACTTCCTCTAGGAGAAGACTCCAACTTCTTTCTAGTCTTGGAAGAGTTCCAGGAATTGCATTAAGCATTCCATAGTTGTTGGTCATCCTTAAACCATCACAGGTTGAGACTTCCATTTTTAGGTTGAATTTCTCCCTTTTATGCAGGGCGAGACCTCCCTTTCATGATTGAAGGTTTACCTCTTCAAAACAATAGGAGCACTTCCTCTAGCAGAAGACTTCAGCTTCTTGCTAGTTTTGGAAGAGTTCCGAGAATTGCACTAAGCATTCCAATGTTGGTGGTCATCCTTAAACCACCACCCTTTATACCAACATTTTAGAGAGCACATTCAGCCTAGTGCTGCCATGCAATTTTTCACATTTTGTATTACAGCTCTCTTCTTGGACTCATACATAACCCTTCGGATTAAGGGGGGGAATGTTGGACACCTAATCATCAATGGGTTAGTGTGGAAGTCGAATGGACAAAAGGAGTCCAAGAGACCTTGGGATGTGAAAGCCAACGGTCACAACATGTACTATAAATGTAAATCATTTGTTAATAAAAACCGTACTCTCAAGTTTTATCTTTCCTATTTGTTGCTGCCCATGTCTGTTTAACAGTGGCATTTTGACTTGCACACTTTCATGGTCTTTTATTTTCTTGGGGTTCATATTTTCCATCTTTTTTGACCTTTTTATTCTCTTTGTCCTTTGATTCTTCTTTTAGGACATACCCTCTTTACATTTTTTTAATTTTTTGAATATGGGAAACATTTTTAGAAAGCAAAGGTATGTACATATTACAGTTTTAATCTCAACCATTCAAAAATTATGACTCCTATTGGTATAGGAACCTAACAACCCTCATGCTCCTTTTAGCATCTCACTAGTCTAAACCATCTCATCACTATACTACGAAGTTTAAAGTACCTTGCCTACCTTGCCCCATCAGATGTCTGCAAGTTTGATTCACTTTTCCTTGACACAGTTCATTATTTGACCTAGTTCACTCATCCTTGTGACTACCCAAACAAAAAAAATCAAACAACCCTCTACACTTTACATATAGCCTAAAACCCTAATCTATACAGCCCTCTTGGCTACAATCCTTTGGAGAGAGCCCTCTCCTTCTTCGTAGGGCTAGCTACCAAGTCAAAAGATTGGTTTGTGGTTACCTCAGTTGGACTCTTCATCAGCCTTGGAGATTTGGAGTGATAACATACTGGCACCATTGTCAGGGATGAAAGGTTCATTTTCCCTGGGTGTACAACTAGTTCACATTGGAGTTTGGTCCTTTGGATGATAGGACTAAGCTTCACTAAGGATGATTTAGTGATTGCAGTGCGTAGATTGTAGAAGTTGGCCTCAAGGAGACAAAGGGACAAATTCTACATCCTGCTCCAGCTGATTTGGTTGAAGACAATTAGAGCTTGTTCAAAAACAAAGATGGGTACATATCACATTTTTTATCAGACTTCGTCCCATTGGTAAACTATCAAGCATTACCAATTTCAGATTTCTCTATTGAAGACTTTCCTTTGAAAATAATCTATGTTAAACTCAAAGTCTTAGATCTATGATCTTATTAAGTATGACCCTATTAAGATATTGGCTTCTAAAAGATACACCAGGTTAAACCCTAACCCTAATCCTCCTTCTCCGGTTGATGATGCAGAGAGATTGTTGAGAAAGACTAAAGTCCCTGTCCCCGAGACTGAAACCACAAAATTGGAAAGGACCACTTCCTTCCCAGATCGACTACATAGTATCGAGGATATACCTTTCAACATTAAATTTTAGTTATCCTTATTCTGATCAAAGTACGAGTCTAGTCTTACCGAAGAATTTTTCAATCCTATAACGTTTGACTCATACCTTTCTAACTCAAAGTCATTGTTTAACCAACCCTCTGCCACTTATTGGCCTGTAAAACTCAAGCAAGAGGTTTTGTCAAATTTTGACAGACTTCAAAGTCTAGTGGATCAATTACAGATCATTGTTGAAAAGGCTTACATTCAGTATCAACTTGAGATCTTATCTTCCACCACACCCTCTACTACACCTCCAAAAGCATCCACCTCACCCCCTCCATCTTCATCTCAACCAACACAACCAATTGCATTTCCCATCACCATTCCCCAAGTGTTTTGGTGAGATTTGCACCACTGGTGTTAACTAGTAAATTGGCAGCTTTACCACAGACCTATGGTCAAAGGCTTCCTCTATTTGATGGAAGCCTTGGAGTCAATGCACAACAACATATTGATAAGATGGTTGATTTCATTGACTTAGAGGAAGTTGATGAAGATGATGCTAAAATGAGGCTGATAGCTCAAATATTTTTAGGAGACATGAAAAAATGGTTCTAAGGTTTGGTAGCGGGCTCTATTAATTCTACGGCCAGGCTTAATGAGTTGTTTTTAGCCTGATAGTGTGAAAAGAAGAATCCATTATAGATCTTGGCAGAATGCAACACTTTGAAGAGGAATCCTAATAGGACTACTCAAGAATTCACCATAAGGTTTAATCAGATTTATAATTCAATTCCGGAAAACATCAAACCTCCACCTCATTTGGTGCTTCAGCACTACCCGAATGCTTTTGATTGAGAGATGGCTTTTTAGTTGAGGGAAAGAGATCCCACCACTCTGGAAGACATGTAGAACAATGCGGTAAGTGTGGAGGTAAACTTGATGATTAATAAATATCAATTGAAGCATGAGAAACCAGAAAAGAGAGTGACCATCAAAGAAGAACCATCTTCTTCCACCAATCTTAAGTTAGATGCATTGATCAAGACAATGGAGAGAATGGCCTACCGGATGACAAGTTCAGACAGATCTCAAGAGCTTCAATTTAGAAATGCTAACTTAAAAAACCAACAACAACCTCAGTATAGGATAAAAAAAAGAGAGCTGAAAGCTTCCGAAGCATCTACATCTCAACAACTAGTTCGGACACCCTCATAGTAGAATTATGCTCAAGGAGAATATGATGATGAAATAGACCCGTTTGTTGAGGAAAATCACTTCTTTAGGGAAGATCATCATCCCACTTTCTTGACTGAAGATGAATAGTATGTCGAGAAAGCGGAGGATCCTAAAGATGAGGATTACATACTGGCCAGTGATAATGCATTGGAAACCCAAACCAATAATTATCAAAGAGGGTATTTGAATGCAGTCAGTTCTCAGCAGAAGCAATATTCTTTAAGGAATAGAGATGTGCCAATCACTCCTATTCACGAGAGGACATTAGAACAGAAATATGCTCAACAGAAATCAAATCTTCAAGGGGTTCAAAGCAAAGGTAAAGAGTTGGTAGCATCCAATCAAATAAAAACAAAATAGCCATCTACAAGCAGTCCAAATAAAGATCATGACAGTCAAAAGAAGGATTAGATACCAAGGGATGTACCCGAGAGGAGAGAAAATGTACAAAAAGAGGTAGATAAACCTAATTCCTTAAATTTAGAAACTCAAATTTCAAAGTTGAAAGTGTCAATCCCTCTTACTAAAATAGTCAAAAATAGCCATTACAAGTCTGATATAGTTAAAATGCTCAAAGTTGATCCTATGTGTGACATGGTTAACATTGAAGATGACTAGCCTGAATTGATTTTTGGTCCGAGCGTAGATGGTCAGTCAGGAGATAGTGATGTTCCTCCATTTTATCTCTGTTTGAGAATTCACCAATTTATTCTTCACAAATCCATGCTTGACTCCGAAGCCTCTCATAATTTAATGGAAGAAGCCATCATGGGATGGTTGGGTTTAGATATAACTCGTGAGTACCATGACTTGTATTCTTTTGACTCATGTAAGGTTCGTTGTTTTGGCCTACTCAAAGATTTGGTAGTATCCTTGGATCAAATCCTTGCTAAGAATGTTTTAATGGATGTGGTGGTAGTTGATATACCACCATGGTTTGTCATGTTATTGTCCAGATCTTAGGGAGCTAAATTAAGAGGCACACTACAGTTAGACTTCTCCTATGCTACCATTCCAGTTTTCGGGCAATTGAGAAATTTGTACCAAGAAAACAAAATGAAGTTCATGATAACCAACAAGGATAAGCCTAATAATCATCCTATCAATTTTTTACATACATATTTAGAGTCTTTTATTTTGTATAATGAAAGTGGACAAAATGATGTAGATAGTCAGCTAATAGAAATTGAACATGTACCAGAGATTTTCAATTGTATAAAGACATTTTCAGATCAAGAAAAAGAAGAGTTCCCAAGTTCATCCGAACAGCCGTCAGACAAGGCACAAAAAGGTTCAAATCAGCCATCCGATAAGGTAATGGAAACTTCAGAAGAGTCTGAAATGAAAGTTTAGAAAATTGACCCAAAACAGAAAAAAGATGTACATCTCTTGGAAGAGGAAAGTAGCCTTTGGACCATGGACTTTAATGGTGCTCTTGGGAAAGACGGTGTAGGTATTGGCATTTGGATTCGAATCCCACATCATCATCAGCAAGGTAACCTCCCTCAACATGTTAGATTGTGCTCATACAAGTTAGCCTTTGATTGCACTAACAATGAGGCTGACTACAAAGCGCTCATCACAGACTGAAGATATTGAAGAGGTTAGGGGCACAAATAATTTCCATGTATGGTGATTTAGAACTTGTAATCAAGCAAGTTAAAGTTGAATATCAAGCTCACCATCCGCGAATGAAACAATATAGAAATGAGGTTTTAGACATTCTTAAGAAGTTTCCTAAGTATACTCTTTCAGTTGTACCAACAAATCAGAATCTTATGGCAGATTCATTAGCTACCACTACAACTAATTTCAAATCCCCATCTTTTCAAACAAGAAGATTTAGATACATGTGAAGCATCGGCCCCCAGTTCCTGACAAATTGCGATATTGACAAGTATATAGGGATGACAAACAGGTGAAAAACTTTCTTTAAAGTGAAGCAAAGTTTGAAAATTGTTCTACGGATGAAGTCTATGATGAAGATGATCAAGTCATCGAAGCAACCCAAGTTGAAATACTACATCTGAAGGACAATAATATTTTGAAAGGTCTAGTACCTTGGGAAGATTTGTTTGATCAGGATGATGTAGCAAGGAAGCATACATTGGTTCCTATAGAGAAAGGTTTCAAATATGTAAACATTGGAACAACAGACAAACCAAAAATGATCAAGTTGTCGAAAACATTGTCTCCTAAGGTAAAAGAGAAATACATTCTTTTATTGTCTGAATTTTCTGATGTTTTCGCTTGGGATTATGCAAATTTGAAGGAGTATGATAAGAAAATAATTTATCATACCATCCCAATCAAGCTCGACCAAAAACCCTTTAGACAAAATCTAAGGAGGATTAACCCTGAGGTTGTTGCCATCCATAGGGAAATAAGTTAACGGACTTTACAAGATAGGCATCATTGTTCCTATCATATTTTATGATTGGATATCGAATCTAGTCCCAACGAGAAAGAAGACTAGGGAGAGATCTGCGTAGACTTCAGAAATTTGAACAAAGTGTCTCTGAAAGATAATTACCCACATCCAAAAATGGACCATATCCTTCAGAGAGTTGTGGGTGCTTCCTGGCTATCACTTTTGGATGTCTAGTCTGGTTACAATCAAGTTTTAGTGCATGAATATGGCCAAGACAAGACAACATTCACCACACCTTGGGGAACATTCAAATATGCAAAGATGCCATTTGGTCTCAAAAATGCAAGGGCCACTTTTCAGCGTGCCATGGACATATGCTTTTCAGATGAGAAAGATGTTTTCTTGGTTGTATACTTAGATGATGTAACTATGTTTTCACATTCATATGATGAGAATTTGCATCATTTAAGAGTCATTTTTCAGAAGTGTAGGAAGCTTGGGATCTCCCTCAATCCAAAGAAAAGTCTGTTTGCCATGGAGGAAGGTAAACTTCTCGGCCACATCATTCCAAAATATGGCAGCCAGATTGATCCTTCACGAGTAGAAGCCATTCAACAAATTGATTTCCCTCATAGCGAAAATGAAATCCAAGCATTCAATGGTAAGATGAATTTATTACGTAGATTTATTCCTAATTTAGTTGAACATCTTAGAGAAATGACTAATATGTTAAAAAAGGATAATGAGGTGAAATGGTTTGAAGAAGCCGGCAAGTCTTTTCATGCAGTGAAGCTTGCCTTAACCACTGCCCCTGTTTTGATTAGTCTTGATTACACTGATGATTTTATCATATTTTCATTTGCTTCCATGCACACTATAGCAATGGTGCTAATGCAAAAAAGAGATAAGACCGAGCTTCCAATAGCATTTTTCAGTCGCAGGCATGCAGCCCTTAAGTACAACATCATTGAGTAATAAGCCTTGGCTTTGGTAAAGGCAATCAATGATTTCAAAGTTTACATTTTACATTCACATACTCTTGCTTATGTGCCTAATGCAGCGGTAAAAGAAGTCCTTATGCAGAATGACCCGGAAGGTAGAAGAGGTAGACGGATAGTAGCACACTATTAGAATACGATCTTGAGATCAAGTTGACAAATCTAATCAAAGGTCAAGGCTTAGCCAAACTCATGGCTGAGTCAAGCCTTCATGCTCTAGACAGCAACCTTCTGGTAACATTATCTGACGATCAAGAAGTAGTGGATCTCATTCAGGTATCTGAAATATTTCTCTCGTCTCCATGATTTTTGATATTATTTATGTACTTCAACATCTAAATCCTCCTCTAGGCATGTCTAAAGCTAAGAGAAAATCATTAAAGTTGAAGGCTTCCAACTATTGTATTATGGACAATGCACTTTATTGGAAAGATCCTAGAGGTGTGTTGATGAACTGTTTGACCAAAGATGAGTCCAAAGAAGTAATAAATGACTTCCACAAAGGAGATTGTGGGGGCCACATGTATTGAAAGACCATGGACAACAAAGTATTGAGAGCAGATTACTATTGGCCAACACTTTTTGCAGATATATACAAGGCACTGATGAGTTGTCATGAGTGCCAGGTTGAAAGCTTCTTCCTTCGCCTCTACAACCAATATTAGTTAATGCACCCTTTCAGCAGTGGGGTCTAGATTTCAGAGGTGAGATCAATCCATCATCATCTGCATAACACAAGTGGATATTGATAGCTGCATACTACTTTACAAAATGGATCAAAGAGATCCCAACCAGGCAAGCAACTGATTCAGTTATCATTCAATTTTTAGAAACTAATATCTTGTCCCGTTTTGGTTGTCCTAATAAGATTATCACAGACAATGCGGCAACATTCAAGTCCAAAAAGATGATTGAGTTTTCTGGCAAGTACAACATAAAGTTGGGACATTCTACAACATATTATCGACAAGGAAATGGTTTGGTAGAGTCCTCCAATAAATCGTTAATCAACATCATTAAGAAACTATTGAAGGCCAACAAAAATAATTGGCACAAGAAGTTGATCAATGCATTATGGGTAGATTGGGTGAGTAGTAAGAAATCTCATTGGCTTTCTCCTTTCTAGATTGTATATGGAGCAGATATTGTTTTTGCTAGATCATTAGTTGTCCCAGTCATCAGATTGTTACAAGAAGCAGGAAGTGAAGAGAATGATATTCAATGCTGGATCAATCAAATCATTCACTTAGAGTAGACATGGGAAGAGGTATTTTAGAACACCTCCATGCTTCATGAGAGAATAAAGAGGACCTATGAATGGAAGACAAAGGAAGATGATTTCAGAATCAAAGATGTGGTACTTCGTTGGGATGCTAAAAACGAAGACAAGGGTAAGCATGGTAAATTTGAGAACTTATGGAAAGGCCCTTATCAGATTGCAACTTTCCAGGGACAAAATGATTTCTTGTTGAACGAGATGAATGAAGAACCATGCTTAGGAGGACCAGTCAATGGTATTCTCCTGAAACATTATCTTTTCTGAATTGTCCTAGTTTCATTGTACATACATTCTAAATTCTCTACAAGTGTGAAGCTGAAGATCATTGGAGTTTGAAGCTTGATGTGAAGGCCATGGAGCTTCACTGTTTTTCTGCGATTTTAAGTATTGAGTCCATAGTCATGTATGTCAGTTTTTGAGTTAGTTTTTGAGTAATTTTTGAGTCGGATTTTGAGTTTGCATCCCAGTTTGAGTTTTTTTTTTACTGTATTGGCCCATATGGTTAGGATACTTGGTCTACGGTGCTCTTGGCACCTCCAAGGAGTTGTCATCCCCAAATAAGGCCAGTGTTAATGTTAGTATTTGCATACTTCCATAAGTGATCAAGATTCCTCTTTCATATCATATTAGTGTCCATTTGAAATTTTTTACCATTCCACCTAGGTCATCATGTAGAAATTTACTCACTGGTGGTAGTCTAAAATAAAAAATCACACTCCCCTCTAAAAAAATTGTATTTGATGGCCCACCTTCATGTGTCTTTCTGAGCATCCATTGACCATAAAGGCTCATTTCATCATGTTTTATATCAGTCAAGTCCACCTGAAGGTCAGTCATTTAAGATTCCATTAGGTCACCTAGGTTTTATTTTCCCAAGGTCCAAATAAATCACCATCTCATTGCATAAGTTCAGCAAAGTATGAGTGTGAAGAAGATAATATCCTTTTTCAGTTAAATACGAGTTTACTAGCATGCAACCATGGTTACTGAAAGTCCCAAATGTGATTTCAAGAAGGGAATTTATTCCAGTTTGTAAATTCTTACTTCAAAACAGATGTAATAATTTTTATTTCATTTATGTAATTTTATGTCTATTATATGTAATAACTCACCATTTTAGCTGCCCACTCAATTCCATTTCCAATAGTATCAAAACATAGGTCAAAATCAAGATTGCTAAAGCATCATCCACCTGTCAAAGGAAAAAAGGTCAGAAAGTAAAAAAGAATTAGTATGAAAGTTTGAAAAGTGACATGAAACATTAGAGAATGGGTTTGAAAATCATAAATCAAAACTCGTTCAAGTATAAAAGCCCTCAAAGACATCTATGCTACCTTCATTTTCATTGCTACACTTTCAAAACCTCCTCAGCAAAAGAGAAATTTCAAATTTTAGGCGAAATTGGGAAAAACAGGGGCAAAGGGCGTGTTTTGAAAGCAGAGGGCATGTTTAGAAAGTGGATGGCATGTTCAGCATTGGTGTTGTGTGTTTTCCAAGAAAATTCAATGTATTTTCTAAGGGTGCTACGCACCTGTAAGTGGAGGGTGCGTTTGACCGTGTTGCTGCGCCTTTGCTAGAGAATGACCAAAAGTTGCCCAAACCGCCCTACATTGCTCCAAACACCAAAATTTGCCACCAAGGTACTCCAAGCAAGAAATTAGGTTAAGATTGCATTCCTCTTCTCCTTTACATTTGATTTATAGAGTGCTTCATTCGTTTTAGAAGTCATACTAAGTTTAAAACCCTAGTAACGTAATTCCACTCATAAAACTCATTCCCTAGCATCCCACTAACATTTCTATATTTCATAATTATCCCTGTCACCTCTATATTTCCATCTCATCACAATTCCTCATCTCGTTCCATACCCCCAACACCTACATTCCACTTCATCATTTCCCTAGGCTTTGACTCCTATAACCCATGGTTGAAGAAGAAAACAAAGGTCAGAGTAAGGAAGAAAGACAAGAGAGGAGCCAATATAAGAAAGGAGGGAGAATCATTAGACATGAGCCAACCAACACCAGAGAACTCATGGAATCTCCCATCACTGTGACAAGTTTTAAGTATGTGGGTTGTTTTGAGTTTTGTGAGAAAGTGGAAAGGATTCAGCATCATCCTGTGCTGACCATATTATTCATAACCAATATCCATGACAGCCAGGTAACCCTTAGTGGTGTCATATTCACTATATCTCTTGTTATCATAGAATATGCCTCTTGGATCCCAAATATCGGGGGAAAATGGTTTAAACAAGGAGAATTGGATCATTTTTATTATGAGCCATATCTTAAACCAAGATACAATAATGAGAGAAAGAGGATCTTTCCTTTCTCTCACCTCCTAGATAGATATATTCCCATGATGAAAATAATCATGAAGTACTTCACATGTGAGGGTAGGTTTTCCAGGCTCTATTCCTATCATATTTGACTACTCATGCATTTTACAAGACTCAAAATGCTCAATCTGCCCTACTATCTTTAGTGGGACATTGACAAGATGCCATTCATTTCCCAAAGGAAGGATTATGACCATCAAATTCAAATAATGTTTCACCACTCCCTCATAAAAATGATAGTCCTACACCTCCTTGATTAACTTAACATTGCATGGGACACTTTCATATATAATGAGATTTTTATAGTCCCACCTATTCAGCATGACCAAGAACCACCTTCATCTTCTGATCCATCCACCTCCATTCCTCCACCTCATCCCATACATCATCCATCTTCACCTGATGAGTCATCCACACAATCACCTTCATCATCACCATCCCACGAGCCTATTCATTCACCTGGTAGAGATAAAGGCAGTGAGCAAGAAAATATTGAGCATGGTGAGAGCAGCAAGCCCAAAGAGGCTATTCTAGGTACCTTGACACATACTTATCAGAGAGGGCATAGGCAAGTGTTTGCCCCACAGATTGTGGGAGGGGCCTTTTCTTCTTCATTAGCAAAACAGGTAGAAAAGGGTAAGGAAAAGGTTATAGAGGCAGAGATCCAACAACATGAGGAAGAAATCCATGAGATAGAGCATGATTTTCAGTTGGTTGACCCAGATGAACATGATGATAGTGAGAACACAACCATTGTCATCAAGGATAAGAATGCACTCATAGGAGTAATCCAAGTGAACTTGCAAAGGGACAAATACATTATTTCATACTATGAGCAGGAGAACATGCAATTTGAGGAAAAAATGAGCTCATGGAGATTCAGCTCATCAAAGCAAAGAGAGACGCTGAAAAGGCTAAGGACTTACTTGATGAGGCATATGGACAATACGGTGAGCACCTTGATGAATAGATGCCAAGAAGAAGGCCAAGGACAAGAGGCCTAAAGAGAGCTTTGGAGCTAAAAAAGCAAAGGGAGGCAGAATTAGCCAATGAACTCACCCTAAATGAGCAATTTGCCAAAATGGTGAATGAAAACTGGGAACATTGGCTCGAGAGGGTGAACACTCATCTTGAGGGCCTCTTAGAAAATGCCAAAATGGATATTGACATGTAGAGAAGGATGGCTAAGTACTATGCCATGACAAACAAAATTTCAAGAGCCAAGCTCAAAAGAGCCCATGCAAAGATTGAAGCCTTGACCAAGCAAGAGGAGAAAAGGGGTATAGGTATCCTTATCGAGGCATCACTCCATGCCTCAAATAGATGATAAACCATCAGCTCACCGATTTTGACATTTTTTGACCAAGTTTTGCAAGTTATAATTTTATGTGTTTTTTTAAGTATTTTCAACATAGCCAAAATGTCAAACGCGCAACACCTAGGGTGTTGTGCTCTTTTTGGAGGCATCTAATCGATAAAAGGCCAGCATTTTTGGATTAAAAGTGATGAGGAAATGCACCCTATGCATTTTATAAGCATGTGGAGGAAAATGGGTAAGCCAAAAGGGTAAAAAACCACTAAAAAATCACCTTTCTATCTCTTTTTTGGCTTGGTCATTGCACCTTTTCCAGTCTTGGGAGATTGGAATTTTGACATGGCAAATGACCTCCAAATTGAAAATGGAAGGAATATCTAGAAATTAGACTTGAAGGGCTTTCCAATGAGCTATCTTGGAGAAAATGTGGACACTGGGAAGACACCCAAAAGCAGATGTGAAGTTGGAGGGCGTGTTCGACATTCTTCTCCAATTTTCATTGTTTCTCTCCAAATTGACTTTTACCTTTCAGAAATCGATGTTTTTCTCATGTAATTGATTAATATGATGTAATTATTATGTTTTTGCCTATTATCTAGGCTAAATACATCAATCAGATGGCCTAGATGGCATGTAATGAATCAGTTTGCTTAAGTTAGGGATGAGTCACTTTGACCACCCTACAGTCTAGCTATCAGTTCAGCCTTTCTTACAACTACATGTCCTCTCATGGATTCAACCCCTGAGGTGAGGATGAGTATGTTTAAGGCCTATATTATGTATTTTCTTAGTCATTTTACAGGTTGGACTCTCTTGGATGTTGTAATAGCTTTCAAACTTTGGCATGGAATATATTGGATGAAGTTGCAGCTATTTTGGTGGGATTCCTGTGTTGTGGTATTTTTATCTTGTTTCTTCTTCAGTTTCATATATGTCAATGTTTTGTTCCTTTCATGATCTATTTCACTCTAATTTTGTTTGATTTTCAAGGTGTGATAAGAAGAATTCATATTTGTATGCTCTATTTTGGGAAAATCATCATATATTGTTTCATTTCTTTAGTTTAAAAAGAATTCATCACCCTCATGTTCTTTTTAGCATCTCACTAGTCTAAACCATCTCATCACTATACTACAAAGTTTAAAGTACCTTGCCTACCTTGCCCCATCAGATATCTGCAATTATGATTCACTTTGCATTGACCTAGTTCATTCTCTCACCTAATTCACTCATCCTTGTGACTACCCAACCAAAACAATTCAAACAACCCTCTTCACTTTACATCTAGCCTAAAACCCTAATCTATCCAACCCTCTTGACTGTGATCCTTTGGAGAGAGTCCTCTCCGGCTTGGTAGGGCTAGCTACCAAGCCAAAAGATTGGTCTGTGGTTACCTAAGCTGGACTCTTCCTCAGCCTTGGAGATCTGGAGGAGTGATAACACCTCTCATTATCTCCCTCCCGCTCTCCTTCTATCTCTCCCCTCTGCATCTGTGTGTCTCCCTCTCCCTCTCTTACCATTCTCTACCTCTCTCATTCCTCTCCCCCTCTCTCTCTTAATTCCTCCTCTCCTCTCTCCTTTAGTTTATCTCAATCTCTCCCTTGTGACTCCTCCTATCTCTCCAGCTCTATCACTCTATGTCTTTGTTATTCCCTCGCATATATATCTAGAGTTAATATATATTATGATATATTAATATATATTATAATATAAAAAATTTAATGTAGTATTAATCAAAAGCTATTAAATTTAATAATATTAGTTTTATAATTTTATTTTTTTTGCATGTGGTTCACCGAGCCCCGGTGAGTGGAGTTGATCGTACGTCCACGGAAATCTGGGGTCAGCTAGGCTAAATCGCCCTCGGCCTACTGCACAGAACCTTGAACCAAGGGCTTTTCGGGTGGATCGACCTAGACCTCCCGAATGGCGAGCACCGGTTTTGACAAACTGAGCTAACCGCTTGGGCTAGTATTAGTTTTAATAATATATTAATATGAATAGTAGAATTTAAAAATAATAGTAATATTAATAGTAGGTTATATTAATGGTTTCCTTTTGCATGTTATTAAATAAACCTCTTTTTTGAGTTTCATAAAATATAAAGTGAATTATGGAGTAACATAAAAGAAAGGTTTATTATATTTTTATTTATTTACCATACCATCTTGGGATACTTCATTTATATTGTATTTTTGACCATAATGTTTTCATAATATGGTATTTGGACATGGTAGTTAAAATGTATTGGGGCCCATAGGGTTCACCTAACAACAACATTTTGTGTTTTCGTAATAAGATGTTTATGGAGTAATATATAAACATGTTTTATTTTCATTTACCATCACTCTAGTCTTCATTTATATTTTTATTAATTTGCCATACCTCTTGTATATGAAAGGTTTTATTTATTTACCATACCTAGAGTTTATTTAATATTTTTATTTATTTTACCAAATCTCTTTCTATTTATTTACATGTTTACGTGAGGTCTTCCCACAAACAAAAATATTAAAAGATTTTGGAGCAAGTTTTTTTATTCTTTATGTTGAACTAACCTTTTCCCTTTGATTTAAGAAATGACATTGAATTTAATAAATAGTAAAATTGTTTTAAATTTTAGTTAATTTGGAATTTTAATGTGGTAATTTTTTTGTTAAAGGTAAATTCATGAACCATTCAAATTCACATATATGATAAAGGAACTATTAAAAGCATGAGATCATTTATTATCTATTCAAATACATAATTATATCTTAATAATTAATCTTAATCTCTTAATAAGATTGAAAATTTATACTAATTTAAGATTGGTTGACATTAACTAAAAAAATTATTATTTTTTTTAAGATATTACACATCAAGATAATATTGAACTATAGAATAAAACTCTAAACAAAATAATGTTTCAAATTCAAATAGATGCAACATAATTAATTGTTTAATTGTTGAATCGTAGTGTCAAATAACCCCACAATATTAATTACTCCAAAAATAACATTCGTGAATTAGTTTTCAAATAAAGCATATTCCCTGAATGAATCAGGACCATCGATTTAAAAAAACAAACCTCCATCCACCCCGGGAATCGATATATATACGCCTATTGGCAAACAAGTGGTGGGTAAAAAATGTGGAACAATGGGCTAAGTAGTAGGACGAAGAAGTAGATGAGAAAGTTAATTGCAATTATAATCCGAAATAAGTGGCAGGTAAAAGAGCAACACTTTTAGCATTTAATACAGCCAACAAAAATTCCCGCATTTGTTATACCAGAGTCAAGTTCTTTATTTGTCAATCATCATTCAAATGTAAATTAGATAAATGTGATTTCATTATGCTTATAGCAATGCTCTATTGGGATTGGGCTAGACAAATTTCAAATCTTAAAATTATACATGGTGTTTTATAATTTGAGAATATTTTTAATATAATACATGATCCTAAAACTGTGCGAATTATTTTTCTGTATTTTATATTCTAATTTATTAAAAAGAAATTATAAAATATGGTTGTCCCATTATTTTCCTATACTAACGTGGCTAAGGGTTACACGGTTACACAAAACGTTGCACGTAACATTTCCCCTCCTCCTCGGTTATTGTAGTAAAGCGTCATTATTGCAGTAAACTGTCATAGCGATGTGCTCTTTTGAATATCATCCATGATCGTGCAGATTAAGCACAAACACCCTCATTCAATAAATTAGTGTATAGTTGATGGATTAATAGATTCGTGATGCTAATCATGGTTGGAAAGATAGAGAAGATAAAGCAGAAATTTACACATAAAATGTGAGTTCTTGTTCTTCTATTGATCACACAAAACATGATTTTTACAATGAATCCGGTGAAGGGTATTTAATCTTTTCCAACTAGTGACTTGCCTAAAATATCTTGACATGCATCCACATACAACCACACACTAAAATTCGTTTATCACTTCACTTGACATGACACTAAAATTCGTTTATCACTTCACTTGACATGACTCAACACTCGAACACTCTATCACTCAATCGTTCGGTTAATTGACTCTCTATGTTTAGCCAACTCATCATGCGGAAGTAATTACAATTTCTAGCAACTCCCCTTTAATTACGACCGTATGACTCAACATAACTCGAACATGACTCAACATGCCTACTATGCATATAATATAAATTGACTCAATTATCACTCAAACATGCATGATGGTCTATGTCTCAGCTAGGCTTACAATGACTCAAGACTTTCATAATTTTGCATTTTATTTTTCTCTTCTTCCAAATTTTAAACCGTCCAAATTGTTTCATTCTTTTTTGCGCTTTCTTGTTGTAGGCCTTATTCACTTGCTGTTACTGCAATTTTTCTTTGACTTTTCTTGAACTTGTTATGAAAAATAATTGGATCCTGTCTTCTACAGCTTCCTCTTCAAATATTAGTTTAACCATGGACTGCTTCCACAACATTGCATCTACAAACTGTCTTATCTTTTCTTCGTCTTGCACTTCATATTCCTCACTTTCTTTCTGCGATAATTCTTGATAGCAGAATCTTATCTCCTTTTTACTCCATTGCTGAAAAATGGTTTTAATGCAATCATCTTTGTCTTTAGAAACATGCATTTCATTCTTTTCACTTCCATCATTAGGTACTGCTGCTTTTTTACTATAATCTTTACACTCAAGATCATCATTCACCATTTCATTAATTCCAGTTGTTGCATTAAGAATTGCTTTAATTTTTTCTATTGGTTTTTGAGTCCGTTCTTCAATGAGCTTCAAATATGAATCAAACATATTAACAACTTTGTTTTCAACTTTTGCTCATGTGTTATTCTGAACACCTACATATTAAAAAACAATGTTAAAAACATATTTATTATTATCTTTAGTGAGAGCTCCCTGCTCTACCTCTCCCTTCTCTGCCTTCTTTTCAACTTCAATAAAACTATCTTCCACTATTATCTGGTCAGTGGATATTATCATCAAAAACTCTTCAATCACTTTATCTTGTTCTTGATCATCAACTGCTGCTAGATGACATACTGCTTCATGAGTACTTCCAACTGCTTCATATCTTGCTGCTATAGTGGCAACTTCAACCTTCAATGTTTCATCAAACATTGCACTTACCATATTGGAACAATCAATCCCTATTTCAAAAAAGAAACCACACATATCATTTACATAATGTTCATCTACACTATGGTGAGATATCCGAGCATTCATGTGCTCATTATCAATTTCATTGACAAGTTCAACTTCACCAAATCCATCAGTTGCGGCTAGATTCACCGATTCACATATAACTTTGTATTCATCATCCACATGTGTCTCATCACAGTGGGATTCACCATCATCTGTATCATCCACATTATAGTGGATTCCTTGAGCATTTATTTTCTCTTGCTCTGTTTCACACACAAAGGCTTCAACTTCTCTTTTTGCAATCTTTGTTACATCTTCTTCATCCATATGCATGCTTGCATAATGGGTTTCTTATGGTCTTGGCAACCATCATCCATTTTTGAGTGGGACTCTCCAAGCTTTGTTTTCCTCTCAGAGTCTTGATCATATACTCTCAGATCCGCGAGTGATTTCTTTGCTTGTGACATAACCTGTTGCTGAATGTCACTCCCCCTTGCACCAAACTCGGCTTCCAGGAACTTCCATGCTTCCTTGGAAGTTGTAGATTTTGCTACCTCACACAAAAACTTCTCATCCAATGCCTACTTTATAAAATTCAATGCTAAAGCATCGCATACTTCATCATATGGGTTATTAGAATCATACTCAATTAACTCTTTAGCTCAAAGAAAAGTTAACATCTTGATAACCCAATGATCAAAATATTTACTTGTAAACAAAGGAGGTGGTAGAAATCAAAGCTACACCAATCACCTTTGATTTATTCTTTGTCTTCTGCTAGACTTCTTAGTTCCTCGGCTACGACCTAAACTTCTCTAACCATGGAAATGATCTTTTCCTCTTATTTTCGATTTATTTTCTTAATATGCTCCAGTTGCGCTTTGCAACCCATGACCACGGTCATTCCTCTGTTTTATAGTTTATTTCCTGATTGCGTGAAAATATCTTCCATATCGCCCCCGAAAAAAATATAATTTTCAATATGCGCCCTCGTAAGGCATAATTTTCACTCAAAACATTATCATGCTTGACAAAAAAAAAAAAATTGTAACCTGATAGACTTTACAAAGCCTAAAATCTTGTTCGATAAAATATTTTTCTTTCTCTTTTAATTCTAAGAAAAACCTTCTAACAAAACATGGTTTTTAATAAATCTTACCAAACCCTTTTAAAATTACTTTATTATAGAACACTCTTTTTCAAAAAAGAGATGTCATGTATTACTAAAACTCAAAAGCATAACCTTCACATGACTTTTCAAAATGTGTGCTCACCAATAAAGCGTTTTGAAACTTTGACTTTGCATTTCGAATGATCATTTTTTAAACTTTGAATTTTCATATCAGAGACAGAAAAAATTCACACAAAAAACACGGTTTGTTCTTCTTCTATTGATCACATAGAAAATAATTCTTACAATGAATGCGATGAAGGATATTTAACATTTTACAACTAGTGACTTGCCTAAAATATCTTAACATGCATCCACATGCAACCACACACTAAAAGTCATCTATCACTTAACTTAACTTGACTCAACACTCAATCACTCAATTATCTGACTCTCTATGTTTAGCCAACTTCTCATACCGAAATAATTACAATTTCTAACTATCATAAACAAGAATGATTTTATTGTTATTTCTGCGTGCAGAATACCTAACTAGTTTTGATAAATACGAACCAAAATACCTAAGTAGTTTTGGTACGTTTGCCTGGGAGTCCTTTTTCAAATTTCCATCAATGTTCTTCATTAATTGTTTGATGTTGTAAAGGTAATTTTAATTCCCATGGACCAAATGACCGGGTAAGTTATCCCATAAAACCAATACAATGTTGTATCATCTATTTCATTGCTCGATATCTTTAGATACTCCTATGTGGTGTGGATGTATACTTTTCATTATTTAATTATATACATTTCTTGTGAGCTTGCTTGCAATCATTACCGTAATAAAGTGGTACTTAAATGGTTTTGTAGTTTGTTGTTTAGTTGTATACATTTCTTGTGAGCTTGCTTGCAATCATTGCCGCAGGACTTGGTACTTATATTTGACTTGGTACTTATATTAAATGGATTTGTAGTTTGGTAAATCTTATGGTGAAAATGGTGAAAATTGAAAAGATTAAGGTTTCGCAATTAAGATCACAGTTTTGGTTAAATAATATTTTAAAAATTGTATTTATATTTAATAGTGAAAAATTGAAACATTAATATTTACTTATATCTATTCCATTAACCATATTTAACAATGTAATTATGCTAGTATATATTATAATTGAAAAGTTATAAATTTGATAATGATACGATTTCATATATATTATTTGAAAATTTTTAAATTTTTAAATTTGGTTTAATTGTAAATTTGGAAGTGTGATCTAGTTTTATTATAATTGAAAAGGAAACTTAATAAAAGTGCACAACCTAAACAAATAACATTTTGGAGTGATATTAAGAGTATTGTGTGTAAATCAGGAGGAAAATGTTGTAAAGTCATATTGATAATGGGTGTACTGATAATTTAGTATCCACACAAATATTAGAAAAGTTTAATTTAAGAAAAACTAAACATCCTACTCCCTACAAAGTCTAGTGGATGCAAATAGGACATCAAATACTACTTAATGAGCAATGTGAAGTGGAGTTTTAGATAGGATGCTATAAAGATAAAGTTTTGGGTGATGTTATACCTATGGATGTGTGTCATATTTTTCTTGGAAGACCATGGCAATATGACACGATATGTCAATATGCAAAAGGAGAAAGCTAGAACTTTAGACTATATCAACCCTTACCAATACCATGGGACTCTATACCCATGGATAAAAGTGCACAACCTAAACAATAACATTTTGGAGTGATACTAAGAGTATTGTCTGTAAATCAGGAGGAAAATTTTGTAAAGTCATATTGATAATGGGTGTACCGATAATTTAGTGTCCACACAAATATTAGAAAAGTTTAATTTAAGAAAAACTAAACATCCTACTCCCTACAAAGTCTAGTGGATGCAAATAGGACATCAAATACTACTTAATCAGCAATGTGAAGTGGAGTTTTAGATAGGACACTATAAAGATAAAGTTTTGGGTGATGTTATACCTATGGATGTGTGTCATATTTTGCTTGGAAGACCATGGCAATATGACACGATATGTCAATATCCAAAAGGAAGAAGTTAGAACTCTAGACTATATCAACCCTTACCAATAACATGGGACTCTATACCCATGGATTTTGTACTAGGATTACCTAAAAAACAAAGTGGAAGTGACTCAATATTTGTTGTTGTTGATAGACTTTAAAAAATGGTACACTTTATAGCCTGTAAAAAGTCAAATGATGCAACTAACATAACAAACTTGTTCTTTAAAGAAATAGTTGGATTGCATGGATTACCTACAAGTATTGTTTTTGAGAGAGTCACTAGGTTCGGGGGCCACTTTTGGAGAACGTGATGGAAAAAATTAGGAACCAATCTTAGGCTTTAGCTTTAGTTCAGCATATCATCCCCAAACTTATGGTTAGACAAAGGTGGTAAATAGAAATCTTGGAAATATCTTAAGGAGTTTGGTAAGTGAACATCCCAAACAATGGGACAAGATACTTGCTCAAGAAAAATTTGCATATAATGAGTCATCTAACAGAAGCAAGGGATTAAGTCCATTCCAAATTGTTTATGGAATGCATCCAAGAGGAATTTGTGAGTTAAGGAACCTTGGAAAGCATGAATTTAGAAGTGCAAATGGCGAAAATTTTGCTACCAGTATGCAAGAAATACATGACCAAGTCAAACATAAATGACAAGAAAGAAACAACAAGTATAAATGAAGAGTAGATTCCAAAAGAAGACAATTGGATTTTGAAGTTGAGGACTTGGTTATGGCACATATTAGGAAAGAAATATTTCCTAAAGAGGAATATAATAAGTTAAAACTGAAAAAGATCGGACCATGCAAAATTTTGAAGAAATTTCCCTCTAATGCTTATGAAATAGAACTACCCAAAGGCTTTGGAGTTTCACCAATATTTAATGTTTTAGATCTATACCCCTTTAAGGAACCAATAAATGATCTTACAAATGTACCTGCTAGTGATAAAGTTCAGTGGGAGATGCAGCTACCTTCAGCACCAACAAAACAAATTGAATCAATCATCGACAAAAGGGTAGCTAAAAGGACGAGGAATAAAGAGTATTTTCAATACTTGGTTAAATGGAAGATTCAACCACTCAGAGATTCTACTTGGATGATAGCAACAAGGATTTCAAAATATGGTACCAAAATTCAAGAACTTCATAAGAAAAACATATGAATGTATATTTTCCTCCACGGTAGTATGACTCAAGAGAATCCTCTATCTTGTATTTATTTATTTATTTAATTTGGAAAATCTTAGAAAATTTTAGATTAGTAGAGACTTCTAGAAATTGCTGGAGATTAAGTAGTTAGAATAGATTTGGAGATTAAATAGTTAGAATAGATTCCTAGAATTGAGAGGATTTCTCTCAACTCTCTCCAAATATCTGCAAGAAGCTATAGCTTTGAGGAATTCTAGAATTTTCCTCTTTTAAAATAAATAACCATATAATTCATTTGCAAACTCAAGTTTTCAAAAAAAATAATTTAATAAAATTATATGTTTGTTTTAATGGGTATTTTCCTCCTTTGTTCTCCTACGTTCTCTGCGTCATTTTGGTACTACAGAACATGGTTTGCTCTTTGGGATTGAGAGGACGAGGTGGTTCATTCGCAACTGCCTTGTTGAGTGTGGGAAGAGAAGGTTTGGAACAGCTTTGATATTTAAAATAAAAGGCCATAGGAGCTTAGAATTATTGAAGGTCGTTTCGAGCTATATGTGTTGAATCACCGCAGCGAATGCGTGGTGGAGACTGCATTGGAGTTTCTGTCTAATTGAAGTGATGTGGCTACTGGTTTGGCTATTGTGTCATCGCGGAACCTGCAACGCGTAACATGCAATCTGCGTGCAGGCTTGTATGAATGTGTGGAGTTTGTCATATATATTACTGCGAAGATCTATAGTGCGAGACTGTTTTATGTAAGACCAGGCTTTTTTAATGAGTGTGTGGAGCCTGGCGCGTGTAGTTTTATTGTGTGGAGCCAAAACAGCTGAAGCTTCCAACATCTTACAACTAGACGGCCAGAAGCTCATAGCCGGAGCGAAATCACAATAATTTATTTTTTTGGAGCATTTTATGTGAAACATCCGGAGCAATATAACCACTTGATCGTTGGACCACTGGATTGTTGTAATTTTCACGTGGATCTTGCAAAAGAAAAAATTGAGCCTAGAACCTGCTCAGTCACATGGATAAAACTTACACCAACGTTAAAGCAACTTACCTGGAGATTAGCCAGCAATGTAGATCCATAAACCCCGTTTCAAATTCAATGAGAAAAAAGCAACTTACCTGGAGATTAGCCAGCAATGTCGATCCATAAACCCCGTTTCAAATTCAATGAGAAAATATATGGTAGGTTGAAAAAAACAATAAATGGCTGATTTGTTTTACGTGCAAAAGGTGCTTCGCGTAAAAATCAAATTTATGCACAAATTTTAATATAGTCACTTTACGATCCTATTTTAAGTGATAGATAAATATTTCCGCACAAAACACAGATTTAACAGCTTAGGTTTACCGTTATATGGAATGTAGGTAAGAACATTTTAAAAAGTGATACTTGAGTAGAGCTTTTGGAGGGATAAGGTGGATTATAAAAGTATTTTTTGAAAAGATTGGTAAGAATGGAATAATAAGACTGTATTTGTTCGATGGTTTGGATAGTTATTGTATTTAAATTGTGGGAGTGTTTTGGTACAAAGAATGTATAAATAAATAGGAAAGATTTTGTTTAATAGTTAATAGTAAAAGTTAAAAGACTCCAGTCAAATCGAAATTGAATTGTATTGTAATTTGTAAAAAAATATTTTTTTTTAAGTTAACTTGAATTATATAGGGTGCATTTTTTTGTTGTATTAGACACTTAAAGTCTGGTTAATGAATTATAAGGATAAGGGATACTGTAATTTTTTTGCAGCAAAGGACAAAGAATTTTATCGAAGGGAAAAAGGAGACGAAGATGATTATGAATAGTCATTTGCATTATTCAGAGAAAAGCCACAGTGATGTCATAGCAATTGATGTAAGTAATGAAGAGTTCAAGAAAGACATCATTGATTTGAACACACAACTTGATGTGTTGATGGAGTTGCTACAAAGTCAGAAACATGGATGGATAATAATGAAGAAGATAGTTACATGGTCAATCAAACAGTTGATTGTAAGAAGAGAGAAGCACAAGTTGAAAATTTTGTTAAGGGAAGTAAAAGAACTCTAGATAACCGAGATGAATGTATGTATTTGTGAACGAGAAGAAGGACCGATTCTTGGTGAGGATGATGATGATGTTGAAATGAAATCTATTGATATGAATGTGGTTTGATTACCACTGATGGCGCCATAAACTATTTATCAGGTCAACATAAAGACTTGAGGACAAAATCATCTGTCGAGACTATCAAGCCTTATGTTTCTTAATCTCACAATTGGTGTGTGGATGTAGGATGTGTTGCAGATGATGAATGAGACACTAATTTTGTTTCATGCAAGGATGAAGACTAATCTATTGAAATGATTTCTGAAAGTGACTGTAAAATTCAAATGAAATGTGAAGAATAATTACAATTGCTAGATTAGATGTTAATGGAACCTGAATCTAAGCAAGTTGCGGATAAAGAAGAGAAATGTTCAAGTAGTAAAAATGTGGAACATGAGATAAAATGTAATTTTCAATTTAATGTTAAAGATGATGACTTGATATTCCAAGCTAGTAACAATTAAATTCAATCAAAAACTAAATTGGATGTTGAAATTGCAAAATTAAGAGAACTAATGGAAAAAATACATAAACCTAGATATTGCAAGATGAGGTAGAAATACAAAAAAATGATACATTTGACTGCACAAATATACATCGGTAAAGAAGGAGGAGAATTACAACATAAAATTTGGAAACCCAACGAATTAAAAGTCACAACCATTGAAGCGAAACAACAAAGAATGGATTAAAGTTTGGGATCCAATAGTAGTTTAATCAATTTATGAAGAATTATGGTGAAGAGACCATAATTTTCTTTTTCCTGGTGAGTCTTATGCAGGAGCATCTAACCTAGGGTAACATGTTTACCAAAAGAGTTGGATTCGTAAGTTAGGATTTAACTATTTATTGTATTTTCCTATAGTTTTAGGAAAGAATGAGAATTATTGTAATCAGGAGAAATTTCGAGAGTATTATGGAAGAGTTGAGAGATTTGAGGGTTAGTTAGATCTCATTTAGAGATAAGATATTAGGTGAGAGTTTTTGTGGATCATGAGAGCTATTGTGGGAGTTTGTTTAGAATCTAGAACCTACTTTAGGTTTAGGTCCACTTGTATAAATATAGGTGAGCCCATGAGGCATGTAAGTGAAGGAAAGTGAGGAATGAGAGACCAATGAGTAGGCCAAGAATTCTCTTGTAAATATTTTATTTATTAACAAATTATTCATCAATTGTGAAATATATTTACGAGTGTTTTGTGTGTGTTTTAATTATGGCAGATTCCTAGTCAGCGATGTCAAATTTTTTCAATAAAAATGGAATTATGTTAATAGGTTTGTTTATTTTAAAGTAGGGTTTATAAACCTTTAATTTAATTGGTAGAAGATAGAGATTTAATATTCATTAAATATTTTAGAATATCCTTTGTAGTAATCACCAATTGAGATGGATCTCAATATAATTATATGTTTTTTTACCTTTTAATTAAATTGATTTATTAAAAAGCATCATAGGAGGATGAGTTTCAATTCTTTTGACATGAAGTATGCATTAGTCATCATAGTGTAACAAAACATATTTGCACATTAAGAATATCCATTGTAATATATAAATAAATCTTGTACTTCAAAATGTTGTCACATGATTTCTAAATGTATATATACTTAACTAATATATTACTCTTTTAATTTATATACATAAATCAATCCTATTATAAATAAAAAGTGTGATTATAATAAAAGTATTATATTCATTAAACAACTGAATTTTTTTATAATAACAAGTGCTGCATGCAGCCGATAGTCCCTGCCTATATAACCGAAAAATTAGCAAGTTGTCGATGCCAACGTTGTTGCAAGTGTGTGACAATTGTTGCCTTTGGCAAGCACTAATTGGAACGAATTGTCCAAAACGAAATTACTCGCCGATGCCAATTCCCCATTTCATTTCTTCTATTACCAAACAGGGGCTTCTCCAGATTTCCAAGAGGCATGCAGATATGGAAGAATCACAGATATGGAACATTTCATGCATCTCCAGGTTTCAAAGAGGCATATATATATGGAAAACATCAATCTTTTGCATGTCTCCAAAACACATACTTTATTTGTTTATGTTATATGATCATAATCGCATGTCAAGCCTACAATATGGAGAATGAGCTGAATGTTGAAGGTATTCTGGTGCGCTCAGCCTAAGGTATTCTTGTGTGCTCAGGAAAATGAGCTGAATGTATTCTAGTGCGCTGCACTGAGGAATTGTTTTTGTATTGTTTTGCGTTTTTAGCAGCAGGTGAAGGTGTTTTCATGTTTTTTTAGCAGATGTGAGATTGCCATATGGCTACCATACCAATACCCATGCGGACAGCGACTTACATGACACCTTTTCAGATCACAAAAGGTTTGATGAAAAAGTTTGACACATGGTTCTTACCAGAGACACGTTATCAACTGCATGAACCAAGTTGGTCAAATGGGGCCTGTTCATCAGACTACGTGTGGAAGTTTTCCATTAATGTTTTATTTTGGATAAGTTTCAGCGAGAAAGAGCAAGCCGATTTTCATCTCCTTGCTAATCAATAAACTTTGTTAATGTTCATTTTATATATATATATAATTTTTCAAATCTATATTAACTAAGAAAAGTTACCTATCTTCATGATAGGTGTAAAGAAAAAACATTTTATTTTAATTATTATCTATCTAGATAAATTTGATAAAAATTTACTTTCTATAATTATAAAATATTAAATTATTTTTATTATAAATAACATAAAATCTTATTTTTATTATTAATATTCTTTTAAATATTATATATTAATTTAAAAAAAAAAAATTAATATATTTATTAAAAATAATGTAAAAATTAGCTTTGAAACGTAGATAAAAACATGAATGTCAAAGTGTGCTAAACTTATCAATAGTAATGAAATGTACTAAATTTGACCTATGTATCAATATCAAATATCACATTTGACATATATATGCAAATCAATATCAGATTGCCTTTTTGTTCTTTCATGTTAATGGCTTATTTTTCTTTTAAGCTAGTTCAGTTACAACACAGCTTCTAAACTTAATTTTAAACTTAATTTTAATTAAGATGAACTCGACATATTTTTAGTATTCGATTTGGTTCGTCGTTTAATATCACAGTTCGAAATTCAGTGTTGATATTTATTGCTAATTACATTCTTCCAAGAATAGCGCTGATGTTGTCCGTCCGTTAAAGAGAAGACCGAGAAGCATTTGAGAGTGCGACCGTTATATTGACGGAAATACTGGCAATAACGACGAGTCTGTTGGCGTTTCAGGTAATTTTTAATTAGCAAAATTTGACTTATTTTTCGTGGATTGCTATGTGGGCACTGTTCAAAACCATTAGAGTCGTGCTAAAACAGCTTAGCGTTTCAGGTAAGGTCGTCTTTTCTTGAGGAATTATAATATAAAAGAAATTGAACAGGAATGACCTATCAAAATCCATGGCTAAGTTATTTGAAATCTCTGCACAGCGAATGCCTAAAGCAGTTGTTTGAACAACATTGTTGATGTATGCTTGCGAATCAGATGAAGAACATGGTTACATATTGGACTATGAGCATTAACCATTAAACTTACCTCACTTGGAGCGATTCTCACAGTCAATCATGTGTTTTTTGCAGCGATTCTCACACATACAGATCATTTAGATCAAAAATCCATAACCAGAAATTTTGTTATTTTAATTATATTACAAAAAGAGCTCTGACTAAGTTTGACACTAAACACTAAGCATGCTAACCAGTCACCAAAAAGTAGCCCTATTTTTGTGACCACAACTTGACCTCGGATATAAGAAAGTAAATTCAGATATAAATAATTTGAACATGATCCTATAAGCTAGACCAGAGAAATAATGACATCTCAGACATGAGCCGCAGAAAAGTGTTTCCAATTGCTAGTCTTTTCAAAGCCTCCCTACTGAGGATTTGGCGGCCTGCTATTTGCTGCCGAAACTCTGGAACCCCACTCAAGCAACTCTTTGCTTGTATCATCCTTGTGTACAATAACTTCAATGAAGCATAAGCAATCCTTTTTGGGTCCTAGGGCAGTTTTAATAGCCTCTACAGCCTCTTCTTCTTTCTTAACCTGCACAGAAAAAAGGGATGTTGTTAAATAACAAAACAAATACCTGGTACAGAGTACTTAGGCATCCTGCATTTTCTAGGGCTGAGAAAAAACGATGAAACGCTGACAATAACAACAAAACTGCCATGATAAGAATAAAAAAGAAAGGAGTAGATTAAGATCACCAATCTGATACAGAGTTTTGACCAACTAAAAGTAAGTCCTAAAGTCTACAATAATGTAAAAAAATACCTTGGCGGTCTAGCATTTCCCTTCACCGTTATGAATGGCATCTACTAAACCAGTCTAGTTCCAATTCTTTATGACATTGTATGGGCCATCATGTATTTCAACCTCTATAGTATATCCACCATTATTAATCAGAAAAATGATAGGATTCTGCCCATTTCGAATCATAGTAGACACATCCTGGACTGTCACTTGTTGAAATAAGGAAGAATACATTTAGGGATAAAAACTTACTGATTTTAAGGGAACTTTGTCTGAAGCATATACTATAAAACTTGACTGAAACTAAGGGTGTATTCATCGTTGAACATAAAAACCAGCGCAGGTTCATGTGAATTAGGGTTTTGTATGTGCTTATGAAATCTAGAGATGCGTATGGCAAAAAGTTGTTTCAGATATCACATAAATTAAAAATTGAAATTTGAAATCGACAGCTGTATAACCGATCGGATTAACATGGGTTTGTGAATACAGCTTATTTGTAATCTGGAGATGCATATGAAAATATCAAACCTTGCAACCTCAAACTGCATCAAACTGCATATTAGAGCAGCGTTTAATCCATAAATACGATTCAGAGAGGTACAGACTTACATCTTCGCCTCCCCAAAAAATTTAGATACGTTTAGAAAACTAGTGTTAATATGAGAAAATTACCAGGCCTCAAATGCTCGGGGCCGTTGCTAATGAGATTCGTCAGCCCAGCACGCCCATAGAACTTCGCTAAGAAAATGGTGGCGTTCGCTTGTGACTCTATGGTGGGTATCTAGTGGAGGCAGGGCCTGAGAATGCAGGATTCACCGCAGCCCTTCCTCAGAACTCGGCAGGCGTTGCAGCTCATCCTCATTATATCGACTGATCTCACAAACGTACACAGAATTAATAAGAATATTTTGTTCAATATATGTGCGCAAGGGATCTAGCAATCTGATATATAATACCCCTGATTCATTGTTATTCATTAAATAAAATATTACAGAATTTTATATAAAAATCCTTGCATCTGTACCTGAAAGCTTCCATCACCAATGCATGATATTAAATGCTTCTCTGGCGTTGCTTGAGCATATTCCAGTGTTGCTCCTACAGACTAGCCTATCGATCCATACTGCATTTGGAACTCATACCTGCCAAACATACATTTAGCTCAACGAGTAAAGAGATACAAATATAGAGACAAATATACTTGCGAACAGAGCAACATAATAGTAGGTCCTTCTCATCAGAGAACAAACATTTCTCTTTCATCACTCATTGTTGCCACTCCTGCGATAGCATTGCTGCCACTCCTGCCATTGCAAACTTCAGCTCTGAAGCCTATCCAACAACAGTCTCACCGGAAACCTTCCTCCACAGATGGTAAAGACTAATTTCATATTGTGTTTGGTGGCAAGAAATTGAGAGGCGGTGGTAGCCAACTACCTGAGAGGTGGCAGACGGTGGAAGCCAGCTGCCTGAAAGGTGAGAGGTGGCAGCTATATAATAAACTTTGCATGCGCCTAAGTTTCATGTTTGTCACCACAATTTTCCAGACTTTGGATAAAATATAACTTGTCACCACATTTTTGCATTGGTATAAGCGAAGCCTACAATAAGAGGTCCTTTCTTACCCAACCAAAAACCTTCATTAAAATTTTGATAGACGAAAATTGTCATTCTAAAACATTGGTTAAACGATGATAACGCCAAAAAAAACATGGTCAACGAATGAATTAGTGCGCGGTCAATGATCTATCGATCGCTAATAGTCCCAGGCACGGACTAATAATAAATCAATTTAATATTATGACAATGTTTCGGACTAATAATAAATCAATTTAATATTATGACAATGTTTCATTGGCATTGACTAATAAGTCCAAAATTCAAAAAAAAAACATGTAAAAATGTAAGAAAAGGTGATTTTTTTTGGATTTTAGGGTCAATAAATTGTTGTTTGTGAGGACTTTTGGAGAATAATGTGTTACAATCATTATTGTGCTCAATTTTTTAGAAGAAAATAACTCTTATAGGAAGCAAATGAGAAAATATTTTATTAAAACAGAAGAATTAGATAAATAAATATTTAAATAAAGTTATAATAGTTGATAAGGTAGAAATTTTAATATTTTATTTTTAATGAAATTAATTTACAATTTTATTAGTGATAAAAAAATATTTTAAATTATTAAGAAAAAAATGGTTGAAAAGAAAGATTGGCCAAAATAAATTAGTGAAGCTTTTTAAATATTTAAAAATAATGGATTATAATAAAGAGAATGATATTTTTTTTTCTTTTGAATATTGGGACATCTTTTCATACTAGTCACATCCTTAGCTAACTAAAGGAAAATAAATTGTTAATTGAACACTGCTAAAAAAAATGGTCAAAGAGAATTAATGAAAAGTTGGAAAATATTTAGGAATAAAGGATTACAATAAGCATTGAAAATGTTATAATCAAAAAATTAAGAATGGTAAAATTAGATTAATATAGGAATTAAAAAGATTTGATTTTAAGTTAAAAGATTTTATTCTAATATAAGTTTTTAAAGGCTAAGGAAATTACAAAGATAATTAGATTAAATAATATTAATTATTAAAGTTAAAAGGAAAATTAAGTTAAATTAAAATTTCATTTAACTAAAAACTAAAATTAAATAAACTAAAATTAGAAATTAAAATTAAAATTAAAATGAAACAAGAAATACAAAGGATGGGTGGGTGTTAAGAGAGGTTAGAACTTGAAACAAGGGTATGAGGTTTAGAGAACAAGATGTTAGAACTTGAAACAACGAGACTGGGTTTAGAGGACAAGAAATGAATCATGGGCTTCTTGTACTCTAAACTCCTTCCCCTTCTTTCAAGTTATAACTCCTCTTCTTGTACTCTAAACTCCTTCCCCTTCTTTCAAGTTCTAACTCCTCTTAACCCGTGCCCATCCTTTATATATCTTGTTTCATTTTAATTTTAATTTTAAACTTTAGTTCATTTAATTTTAACTTGGTTTTAATTTAACTTAATTTCGTTTTAATTTTAGTTATTAATAATTAATATTATTAAATTCAGATTTATTTTATAACTTCTTTCTTTTACGAGTCTTCAAAATCTTACAATATAATCAAATTTTTTTGACCTAAAATAAAATCTTTTAAATTTCTTTATGAATCTAATTTTACCAATCTTAATTTCGGCATAAATCACATAAGGAAAGACATTTGTTGTTGAACCACACTAGTTGGTTCAAAACGCGTCGGCAAATGTCTTTCCTTATTTCGGCGTAAATTACATAAGGAAAGACATTTGCTGTTGAACCACACTAGTTGGTTCAAAACGCATCGGCAAATGTCTTTCCTTATGTGATTTACGCCGAAATTCTTCTTATAACTATGATGGATCACACAAGCCTCAATTCTACAATCTTAATTTATTGATTATTACATTTTTAACGCTTATTATAATTCATTATTCCTAAATATTGTTCAAAGCTTCACTTAATTCTTTACCATATTTTATTAAATAAAATTTTAATTAATAATTTGTTTCATTAAAATGATTAGTGATAATAATCTTTGGCCTAAATACAAAATCAATTCTTTTTCTCTAGTTAGAAAGCAATTTTGGTTGCTTTTAATCAAATTTACTAAATTTATTATCCTTAATTATTAAACCATTATTCCTAAATATTAAAAAACTCAACTTCTTCCAATTTTATTTCGACCTATTTCCCATCTTTCGATAATTTAAAAAAATCTATTATTAATAATAAAATAATAATTATTTTATTAAAAAAAATTAATAAATTCTATTATCAACTAATTTAATTTTATTTAAATAGTTATTTATTTAATTCTTTTGTTTTAATCCAATAGTTTTATCTCTATTATTATTTTCCTTTTTCCTATTTGTAACGACTATACTCCGTTACATCTTTTATTTATAGAAGTGCAATGTTCATCGAGAAGCTTCCAGTCCTTAAAAATGAGTTTATTATTTTCCTTTTTCCTATTTGTAACGACTATACTCCGTTACATCTTTTATTTATAGAAGTCCAATGTTCATCAAGAAGCTTCCAGTCATTAAAAATGAGTAAACGTTCACTGAAACATTAGACATAATAATAATCGTACACATCAACAACAAAATACATTGAAACTAAACGGCTACACTCTAAACTGCTTCGTAGTTTTTTCATGCATCGTTCCCGGCATGGTGATTTGGATAATTACCGTAGGAAAGTTCGCTCTCAATACTCAATTGATATAAAATGCTAAAGAAGAGAATCTATGGTAACTAAAAATGACAGTAAACTGTTATGTTGCAGCATTAAACAAACGGAATAATGTCCTGGCTAAGGACCTGGAATTCCCATTTTATTATTGGAAATGGATGAAGGAGGAGGCTAACAATTTTAGAAAGGATTCGATTTGCTTGTTTAAGTCCTGGGACAGTCCACTGTAACACCAAGTTCCTTCCCTTTCTCTGTGGCGTTTCTTCCGGCTTTATATATTTGTTGCATAACGTGTCTTTCCAGACTACTCCATCGTGGTCGTTGGCTATCCTGCTGCTAAAACAATGAATCTCTATGGATTACTATTCTTTTCATCCGAAGGTGATCTACGGTTAATAGTTTTTCTCCATGTGCTTAATACCAAATGAGGAACCGTCACAACGTTGTACACAGATGGTAACTATAAAACATGGAGTATGACTTCGAGTACCCGATCTACAGGGAATCCGGTTGCTGCAGAGAGGACTGGTAACTATAAAACATAGAGAATGACATCGAATACCCGATATGAAGCAATCCGGATCGCTTCGTATTCTGCAATGCATGGTCCTTGTATAATTAGGGTGGCAAGTGCTGGGGCTTAGCTTTTGCTCTAAGAAATTGGAAGATTTTTTTTGCATGAAGCCTTGCTTATATGATAAACAATCCCGTAGAAACATGTCTCCTGGTACAAGAATTGTTATTGACATATCAATGGGGTGTATTTGGGGATTTAGTCATGGTAACTTTGAAGGACAGTAAGGTGGCTTAATTTTGTTTTGAGATACACCCCTCCAAAGAGTGTGTGTAATAGTTCCATGTTAAAAAAAATCGGCTGATTAATAATAAACGAACATAAACTTTCTCAAAACATTTCATAACCACATGTTGGAATCGAAATATATTTTTTAATAATGAAAGAAATGTTTTATTTAATTTCCAGTTAAGTTAAAATATTAGCTTTTTACTTTCATAAATATATTTAACACAACATTTCTATTATAATATATTATATTATTTATATATATATTTCTACTTCAAAATTCAAAAAATATATATATTTTATTAATTTTTCAGTTAAATTAAAAGTAAAAAACATTATCTCTTGTACATTACTCTTTTTTTCCTCATTTTTATCTTTGATCACAACCTTTCTATTATAACAAAAAAATTCCATTTTTATAATACTTTACAAAATTACATAACCACATTGAATGATTCCCTTTTCCCTGAAAGTATAGAACATTTTATCGATGATCAAACATGATGATGCCAATGCCTTGTAGAGTTTTTCAGGGTGCTGAATCTATATATACATTCAAAAAACCAGTTTAAATAACATAAGTCAAAGGTGTTGAATCCATATATACATTCAAAAAACCAGTTTAAATAACATAAGTCAAAATCCCCAAGATTCGGGCACCTCAAATTCCAAAAAATCACACTAAAGACCAAGCATGATGACGCCATTGCACAGTTTTCCAAAGACTTACACTAAAGACCAAACATGATGACATCATTGCACAGTTTTCATAGGAGTTGTTTTTAGTGTGATTTTTTCGAAGCTCTTCCGTTGAGTTTTTCCAATTTCTCTAAAATTCGGTAAGAAATTATTCAAATCACAAGCTTGATGAGTAATACTTGCGTAATTGATGTTCTCTAAGGATTTTTCACCGTGCTGAATCCATATATACACTCAAAAGACCAATTTAAATAACATAAATCAAAATTTCATCTCAAATTTTTCCGCAAAATTCAGACACTTTGAAATTCTAAAAATTCATACTAAAAACAACTCTGGTTCAGAAATAAAAAAATATATGTTCTATCCTTAACCTAATATGTTGTATTTTACGACCTCTCTCTCGTGTTATTCAGAAAGAAAACTAATAGCCTTGTCCTCTTTTAAGTCATCTTAACAGACTAATAGTCTTGTCCTCTTTTCAGTCATCTTAACTGTTTTGATTATATGTTGTAATTTTTTTCACATTCAAAGACGATGATGTGACCACGTGGTTTGATAAATATGATAACATTTAAAAAAACAAAATCGATATCCTACTGTTCTCGTGCTTTTTACTATATCTCAATCTCTCAATTATGATATTCTTAATGTTCTTCCCTATGCGACAATGTAACTATTCACATTCTAGATGAATATCTATTTCTATTTAATTAAGTTTATTTTAACAAGTTAAATCAAATATATTAAATTTTGTTTTCGAGTAATTTTTACTTTCAAATCCTTCACCTCAATTGAAATGTTATGCTTTCGACCAATTTCCTATCTATAATATTTATATTTGATTTATAACTATTTTAGCTATTTCATTTTAATTTGCCATTCTTAAATTTATATTATTTGATATTTTTAATTGATTGGTTATTTGATTAAAAATTTTAATTATCATGGCAGAATAATATTTTTTTTGATATTCGCTGTAATGATAAGGTGAATAAGAAGGAGCGCAATGGAGTCAGTGGGCTATTCTAGGGTTTGTTCCTTTTACAAACTTGCGATAACCATCGTCATTGGTCATGAGATTACGTCATATAGGGGAGGCGACCCAAATAATGGAGATGATGAGCCCATCGCTCACCACAACGATGGACATTGGTTTCTCTAAGTTAGGATTTTTGCGGAATGATCGACTCCCTATAGTATTCTACCTTTTACATCCATAAATTAGGGTGAGCTCAAACCCTTGGAACTTGCCTATGAATGGGATCATGGAAAGAATGAAATCTTGGAAAATAGATGAAACATGAGCTCCAAACACCCTCCATTCCATAATGGTCTTACACACACGGGATGCACATGGTAGGTATGTCCAACTAGGTTGGCGCGAGTATCTCATTTTCCTTCTATTATGGGCTCTTGTGCTTCCCCTACTCTATTGATTTTGGACACTATGGAAATGATTATTCATGTGCACAAATGTGGTTCACTCTTCCAATGGAATCCCCATGCTCTCCCAAGTCTATTCTAGACAAAAAACATGAAGAATAAGATAAGAATTTTTTTTAGATATTCAAAAAAATATAAATGGGAAGTCCCCCATTTCTAGATTTGATACTCACACTTCATGGAAAATATGAAATAGTGCACCGAGAATAGTTTGGGAATTTTTGCAAATTATCAATGCCTGTTATTATAAGGGAAGATGCTACATGATTCCACCCAGATGAAGCACTGTTGTTGTAATGCCCCTGGTAAGCTTGTAAATATTGGTTTACTACAATTAAAAGACATTGTTTTACTTTGTGGGCCAAGGGGAAGTCCAAACATTAGTTTAATATCTATCTATATGTGTGTCTGTGTATGTGTGTGATAGCCATGAAAACTCATATTGGGAAATAATGTTAGAGAGGCTCACATCCTAGGTAGTTTAACATTTATGGGCAAGACAGTTACATACCCAAGTTACATACCCAAGTTCCTCCTTCGATATAAAACTTCCAAAAAGAAAGCCAATATGGTATGAATAATGTGAGGCATAACTAGAGGAGGAGAGACTGCAGAAGTTTGATAATAATATTTCCCCAAAGGATTCTTGACTTGGTTGGCCATTACAATCCACCTAAAGCTGAAATGCTGAGATTGTAAACCCTTGGCTAAATCTGGTTGGGATCAGTTATCCATTGGCATAATGACTTTGTGTTTGTCAATGTTATTAAACTACTTTGGCTATGTATTTTTCTTGTGGGGAGATGTAGTGTTAAGAATGATGTTGCTGATTAGGAGGAGCATTGCTTTCCTAGTGATTTTGTGGTTCATTTGTATAAGAAGAAGAAAAATATAAGAACCAAATAAGTGAGCTTATTTTCCTTTTCTGTAGATCATGATCTGTGATCGAATTTGGTAAAGTACTAAAATGACATATAAAGCATGTTTGTTGTGTTAAAGTGTGAAAATATAGTTCTGGATGGTAGACTCTGTAGAGAAGTGAAATTTGGAAAATTATTACAACATTTGACATTAAAAAAAAAGAGGGTAAAGTTGGCACAATTTGACAAGAGTTGGATTAGATCCCAAGCCTAGTTAATAGAGTCAACAACCATGGAATAGTCTTTCTTAATCAAGGTATAGACTAAAGAGTGATAAACTTTAAAAAAATGGAAGCGCATACTGATAACTAGGAAATTTGTCAATGATCTAATTTCTTTGTTGTTCAATGAAATATTTACAATCCGAAAGAATATTTTAGGTTAGATTCTACATCAAGCTATTCTACTAACAACTTGGGAAATTCATCCCTTAAACTTCCCTTGAATGAGGAAACTAACTTTATAGGATGATAGAAGTGTGAATTATAAAGAAAGCAACCATGTTTGAACATATCATCTAAATAACAGGATGCGATATTCTCTTTGTGCGTTCAAATACATGATATACACAACTAATAACAAGTTACACTAGAGTTTTTACCTACAACAGAATAATCCAGTTCATAAGATAAATATATGAAACCCTTTACTTCAAAAGGAAAAAGGCAAGAAATATAACCATAGACAAAAAAACTATAAGAATATTGACCTAGACAGGTCATTGCTTATAAGAAAAACTCCAACCAGACATTAAAGGAAAAACTTCAATGTTAGGAAGCCTAACATATTATAGAGGATCGAAAGTAGAAGACTAGCAAGAATCTCTTAGTAGGAAAGAAAATATGTTACTTGGGTAGCTGCCCCAAAGTGGTGCGAGCTCCTTCACATTGGGAAGGCTCCGACAACATCCTTCAAGGAAGAAAAGATTCAAAATGAGTATTCTAGATTCATTTAAAGAAGAAAATTTACTATTCAAAATTTATATGAAAAGGGAAGATAGATCATAGCACAAGAATGATGCCGGGCATTCTAGTAACTTCTGACTCTCACCGACTAATCAGGAAAGTGGCCAAATAAGAAATAATTGAAAACCCTTGGCTTTTGACAAGGAATCCTGCTTGTAACTGAGTGAGTCGGTCTTGGAAAAGGATTTTTCCCAGCAAAAAGTGAAACCCTAATTGAAATTGTAAAGCTAGGAATCAGAAGGAAAGAAAGGGGCAAATGAGCTTCACACGATGCTTGGTGAGGTTAGTCATTACCCTCTAACCTCATCTTCCATCCTGCACTGTTGATTTGTATTACAAACTTGAAGGTTTATGGGAAATTTGCAAGTAAATTTTTATGTCTTTTAGGAAATAGATCAATTTGCAAAAATACATAAATTGATTATTTTTAAGCTCTGTTTACAACATAAAAACAAAGAAAAATATACCATACATAGCTAAACAAGAAAAAAAATGATAAAGGAGTTCACCCATCTTGGGCTACATCTTCTGGTCTAGCTTTGAATGTTGGACCTCTTTCATTAATTTCTCAAATATGTGATTTCATAGATTTAAATTGCTCAGAATGAAAAATTAATGTCTACAATGGCTTCAAAATACCCAAAAACCCCAAGTCGGGCTCTTGTTGGGCTCAATTTGGCCAAAAAATGAGAAATTTATGCTCTAGAGAAGTTTTACTGCTAATTGCTCTACAAACTGGACTCTTTGTCTAACTGCTCTATAAATTCTGCAATTCAGGAGGCCACCAAGCACTAATTCCACCTCGTGCTGATGAGATTCCCGTTGATTAAGGTGCAAAATGTCGCTTGTTTTAAATTCTCAATGACCTTTGGGCGGAAAAATATGGCCACGTTGGGCCATGCGGCCAAGGGCTAGGGCTAACCACCTGCCCCTTCTGACTTAGCCCCCAACTGTCGAGCCACAACTCTTTCAACCCATAAATCCTAGGGCTGGCCCCTAAATCCACATGCCCGTCACGTAGCTCCCTTTGCTCACACCCATGGTTTTGCCTGTATCCATAGGACCAAGGTTGGCCCCCTTATCCTCCATGTTAAACCCTTATCACCTGATCCCACTGCTCTTGGTCCTATGATTTATCTTGGGACTTAGGGCTAGGGCTCTAACCCATCCCCCTCACCTTTTAGCTCCAATACATCTTGCACACCAATTATATGGTGGTTTGCATGACCTTGGGTTGGGGCTAAGACCTGACCCTAAGGTCTTAACACATGTTGTTACATGGGTACCATCAGACCGGGGGCTAGGGGCTTAGCCCCAGGCCTTTCCCCTAAACCAAATATGCATAAATTTTAATTAGAACATGGCGAATATGGTTCTTAAGTCCCATGGTAGCTGAGATGGTAGATCATTGTAGTGTTGTCCACGAGGTCAAAGGTTAGATCCCGATTGAGGCTTGTCCTACCTTAACAAAATTTTATTCGTCACAGAGGTGCCACGTGGTATCCCATGATTGGTCCATGTGGTACCCAACCATTTTTCCACCAAAAAAAGCCATTAACCAATGAAGATTTGGCCATGCACTAAACTCAGAGACTACCACTTGTCAGCCTATCATTGGACCGAGGGTGCACGTTCAACCTACTGATTCATCGTACAGACTGCCTAGTCAATAGTTCACTTATCAACCTCTCATTGGACTAAGAGTCGACAATCAACCTATTGAGTCATCTTACGGATTCCCCACTCAGCATTTTTATATTTCAACCTGAAAAAATTTAAGTTGTTTAGGAAAACGATCAGAACGCGATAAATGGAGCATACGATATCAGTTTTGAGCGAATAAGATTATATTGGATTCAAGACAACGAGATCTACATTTTCACACCAGTTATGAGCACTTTTGAACACTTTCATTTGTTAGCACTTTACCTCCCCGTTAGATCACACCTCCCCACTGGAATCTTTCGAACCACCAAAAGAATATTTTCAGTCAACAAATAGATGAGGGCACAATTTCGTCACCCTTCCAATCTCAATCCATTTGGGTTTGCAAGGATTTTTTCCTTTGAGTCCTACATGAATGTACTCCACATTCCCACTTCTTGAAGTTCTTATTTTTCTGTCCAGTATAGTATCTTGTTGCAATTCTTCAAGATATTCAGTAGGAAAATCTTCAATTCTAGGAATATAAACATTCTCTCCTTGATCTTCAATCAAATGAAGGTCATATAATCTCAATTTCTCAACATTAAAAACTACATAGACTTGTGTATATGGAGGCAAACACAACTGTAAGGAATTATTACCAATATTTTATAAAATCTTAAAAGGTCCATATCTAATTGGTTTTAAGTTTTTACCTTCTCCTTGAATCCTCTCTTTGCTAATGTAAATCCTAACTTCATCTCCAACCTAAAAAATGTTGTCAACACAATGCTTATGATGTCTTGTATTGTACTTGACTTGACTCTTCACCAAAAGTTCTTATACCATCTGATTCATCGATTGAATCTATAATGGTTGATTAAGATCAGACACAAAAATTGATGTTGTACTCATTTTACCTTTCAATGCATTGAAGGCTTTATGTTGCTTGCCTCCCCATTGAGAGACATGTTTGACCCTTATCAATGCATTTAATGAACCTAGCTTTGTCTTGAAAATAGTTTTGCATGTATCATCTTCAGCAACTCTTATTTAATAGTAACCACTTCACAAGTTCAACTTAGTGAAATAAACAACATCCTTCAATTTATTTAACAAAATATCAATGCGAAGAAGAGGGTAACGATTCTTTACTGTGATTTTGTTCAAAGCTGCAAAATCCACACAATGTGATCGCCATCACCATGTACCATCCTTTTTCAGAGCAAAAATATTAGGAGACCCACAAGGGGATAAACTAGACCTAATGACCATTTTTCAAGTAGATTTTTAAGTTGCTTCTTGATCCCTGCATTCTCTAACACCAGAATCTTATTCATGCCAATGTTTAAAAGTGATGCATCCAGTTGCAATTGAACTTCATGTGTTTTCCTCTTTTAGGAGGAAACATGTTAGACTCCTAAAATGTTTTATCACGTGTGTTAACAACCTCAAATAAATCATGTTTTATTTTTACATCACATCCTTGGAAACCTTCAAATTCCTCAACATCTTTGTCTTTGATCATTAACAATGAAAAATTCTGACTAGCATTTACAACCCTCTTTATTTGTCCAGCATTCACAAGAGACAAATTCATTTTCTTGTGATGTTCTCTAAGAATATACATAATCCCATCTTTAAACAAATTATACTTGTTCTCATGGCGATGAAAGATGGATTTCCTATCATATAAGTATGGACTTCCGAAAATAATCCCGCATATGTTAAGTGGTACTACATCAAGCTCTACCTCATCATTAAAGTTTGTAATGATGGCAAATTTCAATATGCATTTTCTTGTCACTTGCAATTTGGCATTATCAGATACCCAAACCAAAGGATAAGGTTCAAGATGAGGAATGGTTTCCAAGTTTAGTTTCTTGAAAATGGCTTCAGAAATAAGGTTGGCTTGGGGTCCGTTATCAAGCAAGTGATGTACTTTGTTATGTTTTGTTATGACTCTGATATGGAAACACTTAATTCTTTCTTTTTCATTTTAAGTTTGAATGGGCTTGCTAGAAGAACTAGCACTTGCAATAGAATCTTTACCTTTCAATCCCATGGCTGTGATTTTGGTCTCATTTCCGAAATCAAATCCAAGATGTTGTTGAATTGTTGCAACCATCTTTTTTTCTCCTTGTTGTTAAATGTTTTGGGTATGAACTCAGGATGAAGTTTCCAACAATGATCTTCATCATGGCCTTCCTTTGAACAAAGTTTACATGTGAATTGTTCTCCCTCTTTCTTGATTGAAGCATTATTTTTATCCTTGGCTTGAAACTTACCCTTTCCTTTATCTCCAGACTTAAATGGATTCTCACTAATCTCTTTAGAAACATTCTTCCCTCTTGCTTCTAAATGTGTAGCCTGTACAGATACTTCATATATATTCGTAGGATTAAACATATGAATTTTATTCCTCAAGTAACTATGTAAACCACCTATGTATTTAAGGATAGTGTCTTGAGAGGATAGATCTACACCCAAAATGAGATCTCTTCTTCTAAACTCTTCGGTATAACTTTGAACACTCAGAGATTTTCATTGTCTAAAATTTTTCACTTCCACTATTGCCTTTTGCATATAAGGTAATGGATAAAATTGTCTCCTTAATGCAGCTATGAAATAATTCCAAGAATAAACTATCTTACCTCTTTTCTTTAAATACTCTTGGGTTTTGGCCTCCCACCATATGAGAGATGCACTTTCCAAATGAAGAGAACCAAGTTGTATCTTAGTGGAATCATCATCAAGTTGTTGAATCTTGCAATAGACTTCAAGCTGACAAACTCAATTATCCATTTTCTTAGCATTTACTTCCCAATTGTACATAGGAAATTAAAATTTGACATCAAACTTTAACAAAGGAGTTTTACCATGTCCTTTTGGATTTCTTGGCGGAGTCTGTGAAGGGGTTAAAGTTCAATAAGATGAGGGTGAAGATGGAGGAGAAGGAAAAGGTGGAGGTAGAGGTGGTGGTTTGACACCATTTCCTCCATTACCTTTTGGAGGCCTATCTCCTTGCAACCTTGTGTTTCTCTCTTCAAATATAAATTTCACCATTTCAAAGAAAGATTTTCTGAAAGTTCTCTCATCCTCAGACATCATCTCATGTTCTTCTTCATGTGCCATGACTAGTGAAGCTTGAGGTATGTGTGGCTTCCTTGAACCCACTTGAGTATTTGGCTCTACAAGCATTACTTATCCTCTTTTCAGCTTCAACCTTGTAAGAATCATAAAATACTTGCAAACAAAATCAAACCTTGAAAATAACCTTGAGATCAAATAGAAAACTGATATATATTACAAACTTGAAGTTTTATGGAAATTTTGCAAATAATTTTGTATGTATTTTAGGCAATGAATAAATTTGAAAAAGTACATAAATAATGGTTTTTAAACTCAGTTTGCAGCATAAAAATAGAGATAAATATACTATACACAACAACCCAATAGAAGAAAATGATAAAGGAGTTCAACCCTCTTGGTTACAGCTCCTACCCCATCTTCCATTGTTGGGCTTCTTTCATTAAGTGATAATGTCTATGATTTCATGGATTTACAATGCTCAGAATGAAAAAATAATGTCTCTAATGACTTAATAATACCAAACAACCCTAGTTTGGGCTCTTGTTGGGCTCAATTTGGCCAAAAATTGAGAAAGTTATGTTCTAGAGAAGATTTGCTGCTAACTTCTCTACAAATTGTACTCTTTGTCTAAATGTTCTAAGAATTCTGCAATTGAGGAGGCTAATGAGCACCTATTTCACCTGGCGTTGACAGTATTCCAGCCGATTCGAGTGCAAAATGTCGCCTGTTTTAAATTCCCAATGAGCCTTGGACAGAAAAATATGGCCACGTAGGGCCATGGGGCCTAGGGTTGGGTCTAACCACCCACCCCCACTAGATTAGCCCCCTAACAGCCAGACGACAGTTCTGCCAACCGATAAATTTTGGGGCCAGCCCTTAAATCCATGCACCCATCACATAACTCCCTCTTCTCGCACCCATGGTTCTGCCTATATCCATAGGATCGGGTTTGGCCCCCTTATCCTCCGTGCTAAACCCTTATCACATTATCCCATGAGTCTCAGTCGTGTGATTCATCATGGGTCTTTGGGCTAGGGCTCTAACCCAACCCCCTCACCTTTCAATGCCAATACCTCCCTCGTGTCGGTTATATGATGGGTTGCATGAACTTCGGTCGGGGCGAAGCCCTGGTTCCTCAAGTCTTGGTACTTGTGGTTACATGGGTGCTATTGGACTGAGGGTTAATGGCTTAGCCCCGACCCTTTCCCACAAACCAAATATGTGGACAATTTAAATAGAACATGGCCACTATGGTTGTTAAGTCCCACGGTAGTTGAGACAGTATATCGTTGCAGTATTATCTAGGTTTGATCCCTCTTGAGGCTTGTCCAGCCTTAATAAAAATCAATTCACCACTAGGGTGCCATGTGGCATCCAACCATTGGTCCACTAAAACAAGCGACCAGCCAATGAAAATTCAATGATGTGCTAAATTCAGACACTCCCACTTGTTAGCCTATCATTGGCTCGAGGATGCACAATCAACCTACTGAGTCATCGTACGTACTACCTAGTCAGCAGTCCAATTGTTAGCTTGTCATTGGCCCAAGGATGCATAGTCAACTTGCTGAGTCATCGTATAGACTGCCCAGTCAACAGCGCTATACTTGAACCTGCAAAAATTTTAGTTGTTTAGGAAAACGATCAGAATGTGATATCTAGAGCATACAATATCGGTTTTGAGTGATTAAAGTTGCATTAGATTCAGGACGATGAAATCTACGTTTTTCTATCGATTTTCATCATTTTTAACAATTTCATTTTTTTAGCACTTTACTAACGCACTGGATCAACTATCAATAGCAAACCCAGTTCTAGAGAGCTATATATCCATTTCAGATCCTGAGAGTTGGGAGTGCCAAGTGGCATGCAATGAAGAACAGTTCCATAATGTTTGAACTTGATACTTTACTACACTTTAGAATTGGGTTACCAAAGGACCATGAGATAATTCAAGCCATGTAATAATTTAACCCAAAATCAAATCATTAACTTTCCTTTTTAACACATATGTCTTATGGAAATATTAACATATAATTAAAACTTTCAAATTTTCCTCAAAACATGTATAGTTGAGGGCATAATGACAATAATTACGATAGGATTATGTTCATGTCAGTATAAGAAAAATGATCCTATGGTAAAAGAAAATATATACATATACAATTTCTAATATGTTGTAATATCATGGTTAATTGAAACAAAAAAAGAATTCTTTCTTAGGGTGTGTGACAAGTGGTATCAGCGGTATAGGTTCAACTCTGATGTCTAAGGGCCAACCTAGAGTCGAAAAGTTTAATAAGTTACTATTGATATTACATAGAATAAAGAGATGAAGAAGGTAGTAAGGGAAAAAAAACATACTAAAACCCTAGGGGAAGTGATTACATATGGTTGCACTCAGGGGATGAAGTGTAATCTCCAATAGCACAATTGAAGTAACCAACAGTAAAGTAACTTCCTAACAAAGTTATTATACTCATAGCAAAGAAGAGAGGGGTGATGGAACAAAAATGTGTATACTTTTTAATCATTGCAAGGCTACGCCCTATTAAAGATTTACATCTAGATTAAAAGAAATCTCTTGTTGAGGAGTGAAATATATTAGCCACAACAACATTACTATTGTGGATTAAAATTATTTCATATAGGTAAATGCTTATTCAAGTAGATATCTCAGTACCAAAATTATTTGAACTACACAAGGTTTTGTTGAGTCCATGAAGGAAGCAACATTGTTATTATTAGTATTATATATATATATATATATATATATATATATATATATATATATATATATATATATATATATATATATATATATATATATATATATTATATATATCTATATATATACCCCTACTGAGAGTTAATTCCATTAAAGGAATATGGAAAAGAATGAGGAGAAGATGTTTTCAGTGTTCTAAACAAGAATCTTATGTCAAAAGTCATTCTCAGTAGAGAACTAAACATGAGAAGGTTGGAGATTAAACTTATGTTATGAAAGTTATACATACGTAATAATTAGTGCTTTCATTATTTGTGATATTGTAATGCAGGTTATGGAAGCATTAGAATCCTGGAGATAAACAGCGATAGATGCATGGTATGTAAGTTAATTATGAATGATAAGAACCCGTACATGTATGTTCAAGACGTCCAATTGGAAGTACTAATTCATCATGATGTAAATGAAAAAGCCCTTATGTAATCTCTAGGTACCTTAACCACTAATGTGCTAAATAGAGGGGGATGTAAAACCCAACATGAGTGTAGAGAGAAACACATGAGTGAGGTGTTTCATAGAAGTACTATTTTAAGATTGGTGCCTTAAATTTCCTATTATCTTTTGTTGATTTTAAGTATGTTCATACTACACTAGATTATTCCCTTGAATAGTCATAGTGATCTCTTTTAATATTACTTTGATGGTCTACTTGGGAAATATAAGAAGGAAAATAACAAGATAAATAAAACCAACTAAATTAATGAGTCAATGGTTAACTAATGTGGATAAGAAGCAAGTCCACTTGAAAAAGGGACAATGATCATATATGTTGTGAAGTTCACGAGTTGAAGTAATTGGTAATGATTGGTTGTGGCTTATGTCTTGAAATTACGGTGGTTCCTAAAGGACAAATCACTAGTTTTGAGCCATCAAGGAAATAAGGTAAGGAATTCTTCCTTGGAAATAATAATAGAAAATAAATTAAATAATTAAATGATGATAACAAGTATGATTATTGTCTAAATAATATAATATGAAAATTAGTTATTCTCATATTGGAAAAAAATTGTTGTCCATAGGACCCTACAAGTCAAAGGTAGTAAAATAACATGTTGTTGAAAATAGTTATATTAGAGTAACATAATGAGTGTGAATCAGTCAATACACTTACAAGTGTAAAAGGACAATCTTAAAGTGTGAACACTCTGATTCAAAGTATAAATACATAATAAAATATATGCAATTTCATCCTAAGATATGAGGGTGGAAAATTCTATGTTACATATAATAAAATATCGTATAAAGGATTCCAGTACTAATAAAAGTGGAAGTGTTAATCATATATTCCCTTAGAAAAGAGATAGAGAATAAAAAAAATTTAAAAAAAGTGTGATCTCCTTGAATCTGGATTGTCAACAATTGACTTATTTATAGTCTAAAAGATTAGTTTTGCATATCTGAATAACTTAAAGAATGATGGCATAGACATAGCCAGTAACATTATCAAGGAGAAGAAGCATGTCAGAATGGATAATTATGTGTTACAATAGAAGTTCCTCCTTATTAAAAAGAATAATCTATCAGAACCGCATAGTAATGATAAACTAGGATAGAATATTATTACTCGGAATAATGAAACCTTAACTCTATCAAATCAAAAGTGATAGTGATAATGATATTCTGCTTATAAATGGTAATGGAAATATTTATAAAATGATATGTTTACGCTATATGTGCAAGATGATATTTCTTAAGGTGAAGATTGTGAATAAAAAACTAATTTGACATCCAAGTAGGTTGGTTGAGTCCATGGAATGATGGAAAATAAAATAGAAAGAGGAAATATCTTAACCCTGACTAGAGTTTCATATGTACTTATGTATTATAGACATGATAAGTTGAATATATATATATATATATGTGTGTGTGTGTGTGTGTGGAAGTGCACTTATGTTTAACATTGTTGTCAGGGGGCCATTGGAGTATAAAGATGACTACAAATGCATATCATGGAAAAATAAACTACAGGTTGACAAAAGGGGGAGTTCCTATTAAGTAAGAAAAAGTAGTATGGTTTGGTTAACATGAAGAGAAATAATGTGGTCACTGGAACTATATGGGATAATATGTGAAGTGTTGTGTAATGTACTTATATGCATGTGTTGTGCATTTGTTTGGATGTATTGTGATTGATGCTATATATATATCCCATGACCAATACCTTTTATTATTTATATATATATATATATATATATATTATATTTACTATATATATATAATATATATAATATATAATAAAAGGGTAGTGGTCATGGGATCTGTATGGGGCACAAATTGGTGTGACATTTAATTAAGACTCATTGAGATGATGTTGTATCATGAAAAGTAAAATATTGATTAGGTTCTGAAGAGTAACCCAACTGAATTGCAAGACTTTATGACATAGAACAACCTAGTGTAAAGGAAAAAGAGGGTAGCCCGGTGGTGAATCTCTAAACATAGTTTATGCAAGCTAATTCAATGTATAAATGAGTGCAAAGGAGAGAAACCCCAATGGTTGTACACAAGAAAAAAATTGATATAACCTTCATAAAAAATGTACAATGCATGATGAGGAAGGGCAACAACTAGAGGAAAATATTATTTTTGGCCTTGTATGAAAAGGAAGTAGCATAATATCTAACTAGGTGCTTGGAATTCCAACATGTAAATGATGAGCATCAACATCCAAAATGATTGCTACAACCATTGCCCATTCTTGAATGGAAATGAGAGATTATTATGCTTGCTTTTATTACTAGTTTACTAGAAGGAAAAATGATTCTATAATGGTTGTAGTAGATAAATTAAGTAATTTTACACATTTTATACTAGTGCAATCTACTTACAAAAAAAAACTCAAATTGTTGATCCTTTTGTGAGAGAAAGTTTTATATTGCATGGTATGCCTAAAGTGGTAATATCTAATCGGGATGTGAAATTCATATCTGCCTTCTGGAAAGCCCTATTTTCTGGATTAGGTACGCAGATACAGTTCATTACTACTTATCATCCTCAACTGGATGGATAAATTGAAAGACTGTACCATGTTCTAGAGGATATGTTAAGGATGTATGTGATGGAATCGCTGACTAAATTGCAAGACTACCTTGACTTGATATAGTTCACTTACAATAAGAGTTATCATACTTCATTAAAAATGAGTGCTTTTGATGTATTATATGGATGTAGGTGCAGAACACCTATTAATTGGAGTGATCATGAAGATAAATTAATTTTGGAACAAGATATGCTAAAAAAGATAGAATGTATTGTGAAAAACAAGTTAGAATGAATCTAAAAGCCAGATAGGATAGACAAATGGCTTATTTTGACAAAAAATGAAGTTATCAAGAATTTCAAGAGGGGAATCATGTCTACATGTGGGTCAAACCCAAAAATATCACTTTGCAGTGGGGAAGTTGTGCAAACCTAGCTCCTCATGTTTGTGTCCCTTTTCGGATCCTTTGCTAGCATTGGACCTATGGCTTAGCAGTTAGCCATACGTAGTCACATACACGTTCACAACGTGTTTAATGTTTCATTTTTGAAAAAGTATATTTGTGATACTAGACACACTATTAGATGGAAGGATATATAGGTAAGTGACAAATGAAGTAAATTTATATGAATTTCCTCTAATAATTTTTGGTTAAGGAAGAAATAACATTGCTTTTAATTATGAATGTAGGTCAAACCGAATGGAGAATTTCTGATCGAACCCCTACACATTCTATGTCAGAGATAAATAATGTTGCAGAAGTGACCTATCACCTAGGTTAAAGTAAAGTGGAGGCGCTTTAGCCCATAGGAGGCTACCTAGGAGGATGAAAATTTTATAAAATAAGCTTAACCTAGCCTGTCTTGAGGACTTGAAAATACTAGGATGGTGTTTCACTCAAAGGGGGGGGGGGTTGTAATGCCCCTTGCTAAGCTTGTAAATATTCGTTTACTACAATTAAAAGACAAGTTTTTACTTTCTATGACATGGGGAAAGCTTGATACTATTATATATTTATATATATATATTATATATTATATATAATATATTATTATATATTATTATCATAATGCTTATGTGATAACCATGAAAAATCATATTGGGAAATAATTCCAGAGAGGCTCACATCCCACGTAGTTGAAAAGTTATGGACAAGGAGATTACCTACCTAAGTTCCTCCTTGGAAATAAAACTTACAAAAAGAAATCCAATAGGGTATGAAGAACCTGAGGTGGAACTAGAGGAGGAGAAACTACAAAAGTCTAATAAGACAATTCCACCAAAGGATTCTTGAGTTACTTGGATAGTGGAATCAATCTAAAGGTGGAATAATCAGATTGTAAACCCTTGGCTAAGTTTAGTTGGTATCAAATACCCATTGGGAAAACAACATTATATTGGTCATGATTCTGAAACTACTCTAGTTGTGTAGTTGGCTTAAAGGTAGACGCAGTATCAAGACTGATCTCGTAGGCTGGGAGGAGATTTGATTTCCTAGTTATTTTGCGGTTCACTTGGATAAGAAGAAAGAATAAATAACCACCAAATAAGTGAAATTATTTTCCTTTCTTGCAGACCAAGAATTGTGATCAAATTGGGTAAATCACTAAAATGACTTAGAAAGTGTGTGTGTTGTGTTACAATGTGAAAATAGAGTTTGGGATGGTAAACTTTGTAGATAAATTATTTTGGAAAATTATTATTGCATTTGACATTAAAAAAAGAGGGGAAAGTTAGCACACTTTGAAAGGAGTTGGGTTAGTTCCCAAGCCTGATTGACGCAGTCAAAAACCATGGAATAGTCCCTCTTCAACAAAGTATAAACTAAATAGTGATAAACTTAAAAACAATGGATGTGCATAATGATAACTAGGAAATTTTCCAATGATATAATGTCTTTGTTGGTCAATGAAATCTTTACAATCTGGTAGAATATTTCAGGTTAGATTCCAAGTCGAGCCAATCTACCAACAATGTGGGAAATAAAACCCTTAAACCTTCCTAAAATAAGGAAACTAACTTTATAGGATGATAGAATTGTGAATTGGAGAGAAGGAAATTATATTTGAACATATCAACCAAATAACAGGAAGTGTTATTTCATTTGTGCATTTGAATACATGATGTAAGAAACTAATAAGAAGTTACACTAATGGAATTGCAAATAGAACTTTTGTTGTTAAAACAAAATAGGTAGAGGGTTATAACTAATCATAAAAAAACTAAAAATATATTAATGTCTGATATCTGTATCAACTAAGGAAATGGCCATTCATCTACTTATAACATCCACCCTGTAAAATACCCATAAACAGATAAATTTGGACAAAACTCAAATTATTCATTTAATGTAAATAAATTTAAAGCATTTTATAGTGTTTATAGAAAAAGAATCTAATTGAACTCATGCCCTTAGACCTTAACATAATAATAACACTCTAAGTAATCCAATGAATGTGGCTATGGATTAGGGCCATAACTGATTACCAACACGAAAGGAAGATATATAGTTGAGACATCAGTACATAAAGGTACTTCGAAGGTAGAATCATAGTAACCATGTCAATATAAACTCCACAAGAACGAAACATATAGAGTAGCAGCAAGTAATCACATAAAAGCCATTTTAAAGAGAACATAGGCATGGCCATGTCCTAACCTATGTCTAATCGACAAAGTGTACAACAACAAATCTTTTTCGATACCATGGATCATTGTGTATTTCCCCTATTTAGGGTTTTCCTTAGAAAAATCTCATCCATAGAAACCCTGAGGGTATATAGTCACACCTGGAGAAATCATGGAAGAATCGACCATCACCAATGAATCTTGCAAGAGGAACTTATATAAATATAATTGAGGTATTGAAGATGCCAAAGTGATTACCTGGAAGAGAATAAATCAGTTCATACGATAATTGTATGAGACCATTTACTTCAAAAGGAAAAATGAAATAAATGCAACCATAAACAACAGACTGTAAGAATACTTACCTAGATAGGTCATTCCTTACAAGAGAAGCTCGAGCAAGAGCTTGAAGGAAAAAATTCAATGTCAGGAAGCCAGACAAATTACAGAGGAACAAAAGTGAACGATTAGCAAGAATCTTCTAGTTGGAAAGCAAATATCTTACCTGGGTAGTTTCCCCAAAGTTGTGTGAGCTCCTTCACATTGGTAAGACTCTGACAACACCTTGTTTGGAAGCAAAGATTCAAAAATAGTATTCTAGAGACATTTAAAGAAGAAAATTTACTATTCACATATATATGAAAAGGGCACATAGATCTTACCACAGGAAAGGCTCCAGGAATTATAGTAACTTCTTCCTCTCGCTAGCTAACAGTGTAAGTAAGCAAGAAACAATTGAAAACCCCCAACCTTCTAAGAAGGAATTTTTCTTGTAACTGAGTGAATCGATTTGGGAAAAATATTTTTCTCGTAAAAAAGAGAAACCTTAATTGAAATGGTAGAGCTGGGAATCGACAGGAAGAAAAGAGGCGAATGAGTCTCAGATGGTGCTGGGGTAGGAGGGTCATTACCCTCTAACCTTATCTTCCATCTTGCACCTTCGATTGCAAACCCAATTCTAGAGTGTTGTAGATCCATTCCAAATCCCAAGAGATGGGAGTGTCAGGTTAAAGGCGATGATGACAGGTTTCAAAAAGTTTGAACTTGATATTTTACCACACTTTAGAACTGGGTATCCAAAGGACTGCGAGATAATTCAAGCCATGTAATAATTTAACTCAAAATAAAAATATTAACTTGCCATTTAACACATATGTCGTATGTAAATCTTAACATTTAATTAAACCTTTCAAAATTTCCTCAAAACATGTATATATGAGCGCATGATCTCAATCATTACAATAGGATTATGTTCATAGTAGGATACGAACAATAATCCTGTGGTAAAAGAAAATATATACATATACAATTTTCAATATGTTCTAATCTCATGGTTAATAGAAGGAAAAAAATTGCTTCTTGGGGTGTGTGACAATTGCATCTCGAGGAACTCTAACTTTATTCTAAATCTATAGCTATGTGGTGGAGCTTCGGACTCCAGAAATCTTAGTGGATATGCCTATTTCAAAGATGCATTATAAGGAAAGACTTTCAACTCCATAGATCAACTCCAATATAAGCATGAACTATATATCGTAGGATAAATGGATCAAGCACTAACCATGGAGGTAAATATCCTAGAGGTTAAACAACTTTTTAATGCTCTCCAATCTAAGGCTATAATATGCAGGTTCAACGGATTTTGGCCTAGCTATGATGCTTTACACTAGTGGGTCCTTAAATCCTAGACCCCCAATTATGACATCTAGTTATGCTCCAAATGTTGTATATTGTCCAATTTGATACACAAAAGTGGCGGTCAAAGTTAATGCAAAAATATAAAGGCATATAAAAAATCTAATGAAAAAATGGATACCTACAATATCTAATGAATGTATGGGTTTTTTAAATTGTGAAAGTGTATTGGGTTCGTATTGGTAGGGGGTTAAATAATATTACTTTTAGAGGTATTTTCCAATATGTAGTCAAATTAAGGGTATTGTTTAGAATGCCACAAACACACATGATATATCAGAGGTTCATTGAGTGAAACCCCTATGACCTCTTACAATACGAACATGGAGAAACCATGGAGAACCAACCAAACCAAGCAAAAGTAGATGCACATACTCAACATGGTCTCGTACCCCACATGCATAATGGAATTGAACCACAATAGACCTTGGCACCAAGACAATAAGAAAATGAGATTTTTATGGGAAATGGGACGAAGGGTAGAAAGAGATCTCATGTTTCTATGAGCTCAAACTCAAACAAAGAATCTCATCCAGAGACAATAGGTTGTGAACTAGCAATGTTTCAAGTTAGTCCAAACTCATGACAATGGCATAAAGTGTAGAAAAAAAGAAGAGAGAAAGAGAGGTTAAGTGATTACTACACTTAATTTTGAAATTCTATATATATCTTTCTTTCATATTTTTTTTTATCTTTTATCTCAGCCCAAAAACTCATCTTTCAGAGTGAATTTTAACATATACATATACATAATGTAATTTTCTTCCTTATTTTTCATAATGAGTAAAATTATGAGTCTTTTCCCTCCAGGAAAAAATTATAATTATAATTTTCTTTTTGAGTCTTTTCATTTTTGAAAAAAAATAAGGTATATATTTTATAAAAAAATTCTTAAAATTTATTTATTTAAAAATATTTCATATTTTTAAATGCATATAAACCAAATATACCAAGTAGGGTATATGAAAAAAGATATGTATGAAGTGTGAACCAATCACAAAGGATTTAAGCTTAAGGCGTAAAGTGAATGCTCGACCTTCATTATGAGCATTTTGATTTTCCAAATATTCCAAATTCTCTTTTTTGAGTCTTTTCATTTTAGAAAAAAAAAAAGGTATGATTATAATTTTTTTTCTTAAAATTTTATTTATTTAAAAATAATTCATATTTTTTAAATGCATATAACACAATATACCAAAGTAGTGTATATGAAAAAGATATGTATGAAGTGCGAACCAATCACAAAGGATTTAACTTAAGGCGTAAGTGATGGTCGACCTTCATTATGAGCATTTTGATTTTCCGAAATATTCCAAATTCCATTTAGTTTTGGGGAAATGATTTTGGAGTTAACGACGTGACCTATTAGATGGGAAAAACAAATCTCTTGGACCTCTTGTTTTTTTGATTTATCACTAAAATTATAGTATTCTGAAAATTGCTCCATTTAAAATTATTTCGTTTAAAAAAAATTACAATTACATATTTAAATGCAAACTTAAACATGTGTGCATAGTCATCTACAAATGATTAATGTTTTATTTTGATATAAATATTTAAATCGGAAGTTTTATTTTGATATAAATATTTAAATTGCTATCCATATTATAAAGAAGAAAGATATTTGTAATTTTGATATAAATATTTAAATTTCTAAAGAAAAATAAAATTACAAATTAAGTCATAAGTATGAAAAATAGAATCACAAATTAAAGGAAGAAATCCAAACCTATATTCTAATACTCAAAAACTATCGAATGAAAATAAAAAATCAAATAACACGTAGTAATTATTAAAATAAAAAATTAAACTGAATATTAAACAAGAATGGCTGCGGAGCAGCAAGTCCTTGCCAAAGTTGGATTAAGAAATAGAGGCTGGTGTGCCAAAGTAGGATTAGGAAATAGAGGCTCATGTGGACCTAGCTCACAGACCACTCTGCTTGAGGTTGAATACACCTCACTGAAGCTCGTCCTCTTAAGTATTCAATGCCATCAACTCCTGAACCGAGGTGATTAGAATAGACATAGCGAACCAGTGATTTATGCCCTAATTTATTCTTTGCAGAAGGCAAGCAGACAAGTAGCGGTAATTCATCAGGGAGAAAAACCAGGTCCTGAATATAAAAAGGGTCCTGCGTTTTCGTATTGCACCGAAGCAATCGAACGAACCATGCTATGTGAACCAGAACCCCCAACCAATCGAATGAACCAAGCTGTGTGAACCATGAAGCAGTCTAACCCACCATTAATAGCTCTAGGATTGAATGAATGAATAACTGGGACTGCTTCTATCGTCTCGTACCACCAATCAATAGTGTCCAATCAACAGGGTCTAACCCGATCTATGGCACATGAACAAGCGGAGCAAGATCAAGTGTAGCTATCTCAAGGAAAAGACATAGATCAAGGTGAAAGGCTTTTACCCACATCCATAGAATAAGAACTTCCAGGTGATATCCCTTCCAGGAATAAGAAGAATCAATTCCTTCAAGGTGATATCCTCCCCCCCTCAATGAATAAGATAAGGAGAGGCGAATAGCTATCCAAGGAATAAGAACTTGATTCAAGGGAATAGATTCCTCTCCTTTTTCCTCTGACCTTGCCTGTAGATGAAGCATTCCGTCTCTTGTCATGGCAAGTTTCAGTCTCTCTTGCCTTGCATGTAAAGTCAGGGGTACTAATATGTTCTCCGGCATGGCGTCCCCAGGAATCTGATTCAATGCCGCTACAAACACATGAAAACGAAGTAAAATTCCCGTGTTCATGAAGCTTAATAGGTAAAGCCATGGTTTAGAATTCTGTAAAAAAATTGGTCAAAGTTTAAAATGGGTTTTTGAGTGTATATATAAATTCAGCTCATTAAAAATTATTGGCACACTCACATTTTTAAAAAATCACAATTCAAACTTATGAAATATCATTTTTACTATCAGAAAACGCTTAACCAACTTGACTATAGAGAAACTTTATGATTGGGTGTTCTTGAACCATGGCATTTTTTAAATGACTGATCAGTGATTTTTCCTTGCTATAAAAGAATGGCTTCCTTTATGTACATAATTCCAAAATTAATATTGGCAAACCTCAAGGAATTGATAAGTAGGAATATAGCAATTGTGAAAACAACGGGAACAAAACTAAAATTAAGCGCAGTGTACAGTATTTTAGCATTGCTGATTTTCCAAGGATGTTTTATTCCTAAGTGTTTAGAAGGTGATGATTGATGCCATGCTTACTCTAAACAGATAATCTCAAAAATGATATGAAGAATTTAACCAGTGTTAACAGACCTTGAAGAAACTGATTAGCAGCAGTGAAGCGTCTACCTCTATTTTGTCCCAACTGTAAGGTCTGATCCAGATCAATGAGAAAAATATTACGAGCGTCAAGGCTACTATTCAATATGATCGCATGTTGTTACCTCAACCCCAACAAATCGATCAGATCCAAGTTTTCTTCATGTTTAATTACAAGTCCCCTTTTTAACTATCACTGTTACTGGTTGGCTAGGATCCCTCACAGAGAAAGATGATGTTGATGTTATGATAGCTTCTCATGCTTTTTTGGCTACTAATCTTGCATTTTCTTCTAGTTTTCAAAACATACGATAGGTATTGGGTCCCGACTGTTAAGCAAGATGGGCTATACCAGTGGTGGGCTTGGGAAGAATGGCCAGGGTACTATTGTTTTACTTCTGAAGAGCAACCGACTGCAGACAATTATGTTCCAAAGATTTCAGATCTGGTTGTTCATGATATGCCATAATCTTCAGATGTTATTGTATATTACATTGATTATAATGTGCAGGGGTGTTATGAACCTTTAGTTAAGCTAGAACCTGAGGTTGCACTTTCTATTCAGCTAGCATATAGACATCCTCATCATAGAGAATGGAGGAATCTAGTTCAATATGACGTATATTATTGGTACTGGCTTGCCTTGTTCAGAAGTAGATGAAATTTCACATTAATATATTATATAAGTACAGGCAATAGAATTCAAATATATTAAGAAGCCCAAATCTGATTTAGTCTGACATTTGAAATATAATATTTGAAATACAGAGAATTCTCATGGCTTCCATTTGTTTTTTTAACTAATTGATGCTTCTCAGGAAAGCTGATTTGTCATAAAAGTATGTACATGATTTTGACCAATAATGAAAATTAAATTCCTGCACCAGAATCTGGGATTGCTCTAATTGAATTTGGATCTACAGTTGGAATAGATTATATTAATAATTTATTTTATGGCAGTATTATATTCGGATTAAAGCCAAATTGAAAAGCTTGGCATCGACACAAAATACAGATTCAAGTGCACTCGGATTTTTGAAGTTATTGAATATTTGGAAATGGTGTATATAATTGATTAACATTTTCAAAAAAACAGATATATTGTCCAGCTTCCAAGAGGAGATATAGAGAGATAAATTTGGAGTGGAGGACGCTCGGCATCACCATCTTCATAACTTCTGGAAACAAATTTGAACCTCTGGAAACAAATTTGAATTGTGTGTCCCACAATTCAATGAAAATCCCTTTGTAATCAGGTGCATGTTATTTGAATAGACAACCTTGGAAACATCCCCACATTTCAAGAAAAAGAAAGGTTGGTTATACTCATTATTCAAAAATTATGGGCAGCTACTTGAATTTCTGATAAATATAATTTTTTATTTGGTTATACAAAAATAAAATGACAATTTATTATTTCAACTGCTGCTTTATAAAAATTAAAGAAAAATATAATTATATATTTGTTAAAATATTAAATGACAATTTATTAGTTGAAGTAAAGATGAAACAAAAGATTTTAAGTATAAGGTAGTTTCTCTAAGTCAAATTCCAAATACTTAATGACAAATGACGCGAATTCCATGACAACCAAAGACTCAATGACAAACTATGCTAATTCCATGATAATGAAAATGTGGTATGATAAAAAATCTTCCATTAAATTATCAACTTTTCATATAAATAGACACAAAAGTATTAGGTTCCTCGAAGAAGAATGTTGAGAAGGATTCAGGAAACTGGTCAAATGAGAAATAGATCAAAAGAAAATTCAGTTCAACTACAACATGTGACAGAGAAAAAAAGGTAAGTGACTACGTGTCAGCATGAAAACACCCCATTCCCTTAAACTAGAGACACATTTCAATTTCATGCAACGAAAGACACATTTCAATTTCATGTAGAGAAATGGCAAGACCCGGTTGAGTTTTTATGCAAAGAACAACCCGGCGATCATTGCAAAGGTGCTGCTTCAAAACACTAGAGTATCGATAGCAACGGTGGATGGAAGCTTGCAATTTCCTGGATGCGGCCTGTTTCTTCTTTCTGTATATAGGTTTCCAAGTAGGTATGAATTTTCCATTCTCTATTTCTACCTAAAATATGTCTCTGACTGCTAAATTAACGTTTATTTTTTGCAGGCCGTGCAGGGGTTACTTTTGCCTTGACCAACAGTCTGGTGTCTAGCGTTTCTGAAGAAAGACATCATGGTTCTGGGTATTCAACCAACAATCTTCTATCTCTTTTCTTACTCCAGGTATTCAACCAGCAATTTCATGTCTTTGTTTTTATTCAGGGTATTCAACTAGCAATCTTCTGTCTCTATTTTTATTTTTAGAAAAAAGATAATATAAATGAAAAACTAATTAGTAAGGAATCAAAACATGAGAATATCTAAAATAGTAAAATAAATAACAAATCTCTGAACATACTAAAATTTATAGACGAGCAATAAAATTGAAGTCAGAGAGGCACAAACTATCAACCTTAGGATTGGAAACATCTGAGCAATAAAATTGAGGTGAGAGAGGCTCAAAGTCTGGATCTCACAATTCTTTGTTGTACCAATTGTACACAAATGAAGTTTTAGTTTCTCTAAATAAACAAAGGGGGTTTCACTCCCCAAAAATATGATCTGCAACAGGTCTCAATTGGGCTAATGAACGTGCCCACTTAACAACCTAAAACAACACAACTAGCATCATACATGAAAAAAACTAAACTAGCACCATACGTGGAAAAAACTAGGGTTTCAGTACTAATTTGAGAAGTTGATCATGAAGCACAATACAAATTTGAGTAGTTGATCATGAAGCACTAGCAAAACCAGCCATACCAACCAACCATGAAACCATCCTTGCATCAACAATGTAAATAAAATTGATATTACGGATATATAAAATGTTGATAAAATTGATATTATGGATATATAAAAATGTATTTTATGACATCGAATATTTTTAATTATAATAGTTTTCTTACCAAAATTGACACATTGCTTGCATTCTTTGTATGTAGAACCCCTCAACCTTAACTTTGTCACCAGTCGCGTCCACTGGCAAGAACTTGTCCAACATGTTCTCCAAAATTTGCTGCAAAAGAATTACGTTGCTGAGAAAAGCGAAGGGAAATAACTTTGTTGTGTGCACAGTGCACAATATGTGCTTTTGTATCATAGTGGAGAGTGCAGGTGTTGTTGCAGCCTTGTTGCCATGCGAAGAAGGGACGAATACGCAGAGATGTTTATTTATCACAACAGGAAAAAGCTTTTTTTGGGGAAAAAGAACCATGGTTCAGGTTCAACAACAGGGGAACAACAGAAAAGCACCATGGTTCTGGTTCAACAGAAGGGAAACAACAGGAAAAAGCATCACGGTTCTGGTTCTTTAAGCAGAGACGGGTTTTTAGTATACCTGGCCTCATTTCTCTGGTTCAAGGCGATGCAATTGGGACTAGAGTCCCATTATATTTTATAGTTGCACTTCAAAGCTAAACTCCTAATCAATTTTGAGTGCAGGCATTAAGGTGGTGTGGTGGTGTGACTTACCACTTAACGCGGTCGGAGGCGGTCGATGGCCGGTTCCACGAGCGTGCCCAGACACGTCATGGGAAACAAGCAATGCGGTGCTGCTCAAGTTCTTACTCATGTAGGTATAGTTTTCGCTCCTTCCCTGATGCTATCAAGAGCTAAACGCTCCTGTAACTGTTCTAGCTTAGCCTGTAGGATTGCCATATTGTGCACCTGTTGTTTGTCGAGATCAAGACCCAGTTTCTATTGATGATCCATATCCAGATTCTGTTGATCCAGCAGTCAATCCAACAGCAGCAGCTTATCCAGTCCTAAAGTTTGGTTCGCACAGTATTATTCCTTAGCCTAGGTCTGTAAGGTCCTTTGATGTCGGCTAACTATAACCGCATCTAGATTGTCTTATGGTCTATAGGATGGTTGCACTTATATGGTTTAGGTTATGCTATTCAGATGAAAATGAATGACAAGGATCAGACATGAGGGTAGTGTTGCGCAGATGTCAAATTACATGCAATGTGACTGTTGGCAGATGTCATATTACATGGGTACGTGGTTTCACTAGTAACCTAGTCGCATAGAGGTATAGTCAATAGGCAAGTCATTAAATCATAACATTTAATGCTTTTAGGTAATGTTAGCATTAGTTTCCTGATTTGAGAATGCGAAGGAAATGTGAAGGAAATGACCCATTATATTATATGGTAATAACCTCTGGCCTCGAGAAGAGGCCAAATAAGATGGCCAAAAAATTTTTCGCTATTGAAAATTCACTTAAACCAAAAAGCATTGCTTATTACCCGCCGAAACATTGGTTATGAGTTTTATTGCCTATAATAAATGGTTGAAACTAATGCTAATAGCTTCCATTTCGATTGTTATAACCCTGGCCATTGCCAGATGGCAGGGACTAATTAACAAATAACATCCTTTTATACGCAAATAACATCATTTTAATTTTCATATAAGAATTGTAATTGATTAACTTACAGCATTGTTATCTCCACTACCGAGACCTTATAATCTTGGTCAAAAAATATAAACACAAAAATATAGGTGAGGTTTTCCCTGCTTTCTTTGTGTTTCAAGGTTTTTTTTCATATTATTTTTAGTACAAAACTCTGAAAAAGTAAATATTAAATTTAATTTATTATAATAATTTGATAAAACATGGGTTAGGTGGAAAGTTTGGTGGAAAAATTAAATTTTAAAATATTTTAATTTTATTTAAAAGCTAGTTGCGGCCAGCGATAAAATCTATGGTAGAAGAAATTTTTCATGTACCAAAACAATTAGAAAGTTATTCTTGTCTTTAGAGATAAATCATCTCAATTGGGAATAGAAGCCAGGAGGGTAGGAGAGGAAAATACCTGAGGCATCGGAAGAATGGAGACTCATTCCTTGAACAGGATGTTGTTAAGGAAGGGTAGGACATTGCTAATTAGGGTATTCTTTCATTGGTGGGTGGCTAGTGGAATCCCTAAGCTAGAATTGTGAGTCCCTAAGATTCTAGGCTGGATTTTAGAGTCTTAATGTATGAGAATGGACCTTATTTGGTCACTGTCAACTACTGTTCTGGAAGTGAAAAGGCTTAGGGGAAGAAATGGACATGATTTCCATTCTCATTGGTCGGTAGGAGTGGTCTTCTCCTCTGTGGGTTTTCCTTGCAACCTAAGCTAACATTTAAGTACTTCACATTGTTTACGAAAGAATTTTGTCACAATTACAAGTAGAATCACATTATAAGAAATTTATTTAACTCTTTAAAAATTATTAGAGTTTGAACCTAGTGCATAGTATTTTGTAATTATAATAATTTTATGGTTGAACCAAACAGTTGAACAAAGATAAGTAATGAATTATTTTGTTTATGATACATGTCAATAAATATTTACTATGAAAGGAAAAGTGTCCATTCCATGTAAGGAAGTTTGGCTGCAATGTGTAGTGTAAAAGAACTAGCAAAGTAGGTAAGTTTTAGGCTAAACTGGTTATTAATAACCCATAACAGTCTTGGCTTCAGATCAAAAGATGGCTGGAATGAATTAACAGTTCCGAGGGAATGGTCCCCACTCATGAAAATTCAAGATCTAGTATGAAGGAAAATGATAGCGGAAGACTATAAGCCATCCAGTAAACTCTAAATTATAAATAAAGATGATGCACATTACCAATATTCTCAAAATAAAAGGAAAAGATAATTTTTGTTTTCCAAAACTAATATATGTACTGAGTTATAAACATCTTCATGATGTTTTTTTTTTAGGGTGACATTGTTCTTTTCTTTGATAATTGCATTTCATCATTAGTGCATTAAGTTCACCCCATATCATCATTACGTTATTCAAATCTACACCATTATACATCAACATATGCAATTATATAGAAAGAAACAACATCATCATCATCATCAATGCAGCAGAACATAAAAGGAACAATAGAAGAAAGCATGCACACATATAGAAACACTAGGATTGGTCCGAGACCAAGGCAAAACCCAATATGGGGAAACCCTTGCAAATATTCTTCTTCTTAGATCGTCATCTAATGATGCAGCAAAAAAGAGTACACTTATCCATAACTTTATCTATACAGCAAAACAATAATGATATCTATGAAATAGATATAATCATGCTAGGAATCACAACCCTCATACTGATGGTTGTAATGTGTTGTCACAAATTGATGTCAACTAATTTATAATATTGTTACGGTGTTGAACCCTGTTGAGCACTGTTGTCACTATCAATGAGCATAATGCATATGTTTGCAGTGGAAACTAACAAATCGGATCTATATATTTGTATAACAATAGAGAGAAATCTAGATCCACCATATCATGAAAGTAAATTGAAGTAAAGATGTCAAACCCTAGATCTGAACTCTAGTTGCTCTCATCAAAACTATTTGTGTGCGACCAAAACTCCCTGGTCGTTCTCTCAGTCACTGTATGCAGGCAACTGTGACTATATGGTTGCTCTCAGGAAGTATTTATACATGTGACTATGGCGTAGTATACTCAAAACCCCGAGTCATTCCCTTACTGTTATTGTGCTAGTGACCAAGATGTCCTGGTCACTCTCAGGATGACTTTGTTCGAGCGACCAGGGACCGAAACCTCCAGATCTACCTATGAAGCCATAATCACTCCCATAAGACTTTGTGCTAATGATAATGGGTCTCTGGTCACTCTCACAGGCTTGTGTGCCAACATCCAAGGACCAAAATTCCCTATTTTGTTCCAATGACCAAGATCCAAAAGACCCTAACTCAGAGCGAATCTTTCACCTGTGATTGTGGACCCTTGCGCAAACTCCTTCCATCTATCCTATGCGAAAAAAGACAAAAGAGAAGAGAGGATGTGTCCAGATGATCTTGAGGTCTCTTCTATTTATATTTTCTCCTAAGGGTTCACTTAGGGTTAATACTAACCCAAACAATTACTCATCTGGTTAGGGCCGACCCATTCCATAATACATGTCTTAATAAAATAATTCATAACTCAACTTCTTCTTGACCAAATTGGGTGATCTTTAGGTCGATTTTAGTCCTCTCAAAAATAGGAATATAATGTAGTCATTATTGTGCTCATTTGAGATGTCCAAGGTGGAATTTTATCGTAGTTTCAAAACTTAACACTCCCTCTACTAGGGAGAATTCCACCTACCAATATATGTCCATTAAACAATATTCCATTCTAGAATCTTCGAGTATCATCATGTATCATCACGAATAATTTCTACCATGTAGTTGTCTTTCCATGTCCATCTCAAGTGGCTCATCATCATAAATCATCATTGTACATCTTGATCTATCCTTTGCATATTCCTTCTTATCACTTGATTGTTCCTGATCATATGTTGAACATTTCGGATCTAGAAGAACAAAAATTTGTTATCGGGGGGTAGCTCAAGTTACCACCCTCTATCCATCAGGCTACTATCTAGAATCTTTTTTAGCGGGTTGCTATCGAGAATATCATCATCAATTTTCATCGGAGAGTATATCATTAAGGAGCACATCTCAACCTGGAACCATGTCGCGGAGCAATATATTCCACCCATACTAAGAAATAGGATAACTTCATCACACAAGGGAGTACACCCTCCACCTTGGAATTTCATTGGGGATCTTACCTTCAACCCAGAATCATATCAAGTTATCTCAACCCATCCTATTGTCTACTAATCTTGCCATCGATGACCCGAAATAGATATGTGGTAGAACACCTGACATCATAATCGACCTGCGTTGTACACCCCAAGTACACTTTCAACTCATTTGCCAAAATGAGGAGTGGTATTCCCATGAAGTTGGCCTAATTGAGGGTATGATGCCAACTAGGGTATACTCTCCAAAGACCAAGTAGGGGAGTATCATTTTCCTACCCTATAAACATAAGGGAGCAACATTCTTCAAACTTGGGTAACATATAGGGGTAAATCCCTATTGTCTAGAGTTGTATCAACTCTAGAGCCTCTCTATCTCAATTCCTCACCTTGGGAGCTCGAGCAAGGTAGGACAAGTTTTCTCAGTATCCTCAATCAACACTGCTCTCATCATCAACTTGTCTCAATAGCAATTGTTTCCTATTCATACATAACATCAAATCAAATACCATTTCATATCATATATAATCATATGAATCACAAAAGGATACCATAATCATCCTCCCTCTCAACAAGGTGCTAACCACAAGCTTGAGCTTGTTTTGAACAACTGTACTCTTTCAATATATGAGAGTATCTCGATCCCAACTATGAATATGGGACTTACTGCCAATCGAGTCATATCTAGATCATGCTCAAACAACCCTCTAAGAAGCTTTTGTATCATGCCTCATATCTAGCCATGATAGCAACATCATGATCAACCTTGTTCATCTTATGGATGTCTCATCCAAGATATTAGGCAGATCGCATACTAAAACAACATCCAAATGTGATTACAAACAATATTCTCAAATATCAGCAATACAATTATGCAGATACATATCATAGGAGAAATGTCTCATTCTCAAAATAGAACACCTCATGTAGATATTTCAAAGCATGCTCAGTGGCAACCCTATATGAGTGAAGCAACTCAATCATGAGTTTATTTAGGTTCTATACACATCATATATATACAAATGTTCAAGATCAAGCATCAATGATTCAAATGATTGTCAGATGCCATGTCAAGTTCAACAATATATTTGACTTTCAAATCAAGGTATGCAAGGATTTGCAATTTTCATTATTCAAAAACATATTCAAATAGCTTCGCAATATGGAATTTATTTCCCAAATTCCAAAAATCAATTCATCATGACATGATACATTATTTTGGGCTTCATAAGCCATCTCTCTCTGATTTAGATCATCATAGGCTCATCACTTGTCACAAGTAGATCATCAGGTTATAAAACCAAAACCATAGTCAATATCAAAGCCATACCTTGGAACTCATCATCCTCCTTCATCAGATAACTGTCAAATCTAGAAATATCTTGATTGAAATGCTCTAAGAATAATTCATTTCTAATCCAACATAATCCTCCTTACATAACTCAATGTTGTACCATCAACAATAAAATCAAATCATCAAAGTTTATACGGCATATCACGAACATTATCAAAGTCATCATTATCATAGTATTAATACTTTCAATCAGGGGACAGGGGGAGCTCATATCAAATCATGAATTCATCATGCCAACAAGTCATGAATTATCAATCCGAACATGATTAAGTCATTATCATAATTACTATACAAGTCATCTTGTGACCAGTAGAAAATGCATACATCAAGGATGAGTCATGAAGGTTCCAATTTTCATACCAATTCACAACTATCATTACTTCAACCATTGTGCTAAGAACAAGGAGGCCAATTTCCACATAATTCATTATGCCCACATAATATTGATATCATTGTAGGTTTTAAACCCATACATAAATTACCTGGATACAAATTCTAAAAATAAAAATAAACAATGGCGAGAAAATAAAACATAAAACAGATATACACAGAGATTTTCCCAAAGTCGGGACTACCAAATTGATTTTTCATTATGTTCCTTTCAATGTTACAATACATATATATACATGTTGAAGCATCCATAAACCCCAATCCATTAACCCTAGATTAGAACATAACCGTAGTTCCCTTGACCATATCTATAATAAAAAAACCATAATGCCCAAAACCATGTGCGAAATCGATGCACAAAACCATAGTTAGTTCCGCCCACCTAATATAAGGTCCAAAAAAAATTATTGAGGTGCTTCACTGGACCCCGTGCAGGGGGGTTATCGCCCCATGCATATCCCCCAACAAGGGGGGCAGCTGCACCCCTGTGACCCCCCCTGCAGTGCCTGACGCAATGTACAGGGGGGCTATCGCCCCTCCGTGCATGGGGTAGTCATGGAAAGAGTATAACACAAGCCAACATTCCCCCACTAGTTGTTTCCTTTCCACAGGGGCCCACATGAGAGCTTAGTCATTGATCCAGTGCGGAAACACCTATTGTTTCTCTACACCAAGAGAACGTCTTAGTGCTCACGGAATTTTTCAATGAATCTATAGTATTCTTCAAACTGTCCACCCTTACTAGCAACACCTTTTTGTACTCAACCATATCCCTCAAAAAGTGATATTGAACATCAATGTGTTTTGTATTTGAATGATAAGATAAGTTCTTTGTCGTGCAAACAATATAACACAACCCAACAATCATGGAAAATCAACAATCATCAAATCAGATCACTAGACATTAGGCAAGTCCAAATTATATCGTAGAGATATCTATAGTCAAAGCACATATGAACCATCAATTCAAAGTTATTGTCAAGCATCACACGAAACACTAATAATGCCAAATCATGCCAACATAGTGACATATATATGTATGTCTTGGTCACTTGCAAACACAAGTTCAGTGTACACGTTCATGTTATGGAAAACATTCAAGATTTTCTTGCTAATAGATCTTGTTGTTACCTGCAATATATATGTGGTACTGACATATTCTAGGTGACCATTTTATTTCTTACACAATACTTCATTATATGATCCAAAATTTAACTCAACAACATAAGAAATCAATTAATAGTGGTAGAATATGTGAGGGACACCATGATTCAGAGTTCAGGAAGCTTCACAAAGCTTCAAATGATTGTCAACAACAGTCAAACCTCTGGTCGCTCTCCTCATGTTAGCATGAGTACATCTAGGGATGAAATCTCCTAGATCTGTGACTACATCGGGAGCAAAAACCCTAGTTTCTATAAGGGCTTCAGATCTAAGACTCTGCTGCAGATTAATATTGTCTGATGCACATAAATCATACTTCAATAGCACATAATGCAAATAATAGTATGAGTAAGAGTTTTTAAAAGAGATTCTCCCTCTAAACGAGGATCTACTTCATATATCTTCATTCATTTCATCATCATGTCTCTACTAGAGTCATACAACATTAGATCTGTTAGATCATACCATATGGCTCTCGACATCATGACATCAGTGTTTCATCAAAGGTTAGACTCAAAGAAACAGATAGATGCAACAACATATCTCAAAGATTATGAACACAATAGAATTTTTTGTCAAGTAACTCCATCAAGTTACTGCATCCAGTTTAACCATATGCCATCAAGACACGACAATAGGTAGTAAAAGGTCTAGACTATCAATCTTACACTTATACCTCTCACATCAAGGTTATCATGCTCTTCATGACCAATGAGATCTAATTAGGTCTTTCAATAAATCTTTATCAAAACAACAAGAGTGTCAATAACTCGTTCCATATGATTTCATCATGCTTATCACAAACATTACTAGCAGACTCATGTATAAGAGTCAATGAGCTATCCATCTATATGAAATCCATCATGACAAGTATCAACACTATCATTTACTAGAGCCAAGGTGCTAGCCTTCTTTATAGGATCAAGATATCCAACAGATAGATTGTAGATGTTAGCCAAACATCAAGTGCATAATTTCATCATAGGAGACATATATCCAAGTCACTTTCATATGCATGTATGAGCCATTAAACAAAGAGGCATTCTCATCATACCTTAGGGCTTACCAAGACAATAGTTGAAACAAAACATACCATGCATTCCCTATGGAATTCAAATACCTAAGCACCTACTCATTAGACATAGGTTTCTTGAAGCACTTTGTCATCTTTTCATCAAGTACCTAATTATCTCTTTCTAGATCTACATTTCAAAATGATCCTCAAGGATGATCTACACATATCATCTAATCAAGGAGGTTAGAAACATCCATATACTCGAATACATATGTACGAAGTAATAAACATAATCATCAGATCCATAAGTCTAACAAGTAAGAAGCATCGTAAGTAAAGAAATACTTATATTTAATGAGGGTTGATCCTCTCCCTCTTGAACCAATCTTCAAGAGCACCATGGTCCATACACCAACGTTGCCTTAGAGTATCCAAACGGATCTGCTAGGGATTATCCCATCTACGGCTTCATCGAATCTTGGTCAAGTGCTTGAGCATGGACCATGCTAGAGTTTCAAATCTCAAGTATTTTCCATAAAACATGGTTTTCTCTCCAACCCTAACCTCATAGAACCCATCAAACCCTAATCATCAAGATGCCTAGTGTTTTCTTTAAACCCTAGAATCATTTTAGGTTCCACCATCCTCTTCTTACTTCCATTAAAGGTGTCATTATCGAGGTGATCTCCATGATTTTTCTTCAGCCCAACTCTGATACGATATTAAATTTTCTTAGGGTGACATTATTCTTTTCTTTGATAATTGCATTGCATCATTAGAACCCCATATCATCATTGCATTATTTAGATCTACACCATTATACATCAGCATACACAATTACATAGAAAGAAACAACATCACCATCATCATCAATGCAACGAAACATAAAATGAACAATAAAAGAAAGCATGCACACATGTAGAGACACTAGGATTGGATAGAGACCAGGGAAAAAACCACTATGGGGAAGCCCTTGCAAATATTCTTCTTCTTATATCATCATTAAATGATGTAGCAAAAGAGAGTACAATGATCCATAACTTTATCTATGCAGCAAGACAATAATGATATCTATGAAACAAATCTGAGCATGCTACGAATCAGAACCCTCACACTAATGGCTATAATGTGTTGTCACGAACTGGTGTCAATTATTGTATACTAATGTCATTGCGTTGAACACTCTTGTCACTATTAATGAGCCTAATACATATGTTTGCAGTGGAAACTGACAAATCAGATCTACATATCTATATATTAGTAGAGAGAAACCCAGATCTACCATCTCACTGAAGTCCACTGAATTCAAGATGCCAAAACCTAGATCTAGACTCTGGTTGCTATCATCAAAACTATCTATGTACGACCAAAACTCCCTAGTCTCTATCTCGGTCACTCTATGCAGGTGACTATGACTGCATTGTCGCTCTCAAGAATTCTTTATCTATGTGATTGTGCCATAATACAGTTAAAACCTAGAGTTTCTCCCTTACTATTGTTGTGTGAGCGACTGAGATGTCCTGGTTTCTCTCAATATCATTCTATGCAAGTGACTAAGATGTCCTAGTCACTCAGAGGATCAGTTTATGCGAGCCACCAGGGACCAAAACCTCCAGATCTTCCTCTAAAGTCATAGTCACTCCCATAAGCCTCTGTGCCAGCAACTATGGGTCTCTGGTCTCTCTCATAGGCTTATGCGTTAGCATCTAGGGACCATAATTCCATGTGCTAGCATCCAGGGACCATAATGGAATGTTCTGTGCTAGCGACCGAGATCCAAAAGACCCTAACTCAAAGCAAAACTTTCGCCTTTGATTTCAGACCCTTGAGTGAACTCCTTCCATCGAACCTGTGCACACCAAGACAAAAGAAAAGAGAAGACGTGTCCAATTTATCTTGAGGTCTCTTCTCTCTATAGGTTTTCCTGAGGGTTCACTTGGGGTTAATATTCACCCAAGAAGTTACTCATGTGGTTAGGACCGACCCATTCCATAATATATGTATGAATAAAATAATTCATATATCAACTTCCTCTTGACAAAATTGGGTGATATTTAGGTCAATTTTTGTTCTCTCGAAAAGAGGAATATAATGAAATCATTACCTCGATCACTTCAGCTATCCAAGGTGTAAATTTACCACAGTTGTAAAAATTAACACATGACATTTCATAAAAACTAGTATATTAAAATCTAAAGAGTTGTGATAAAGATAGTAAAATAGCCATTAAAATACAAATATTTACTGAATTTTCAAAGAGAAGGAATTGTTGAAGTGAATTATCAATAGCATTACCAGAACAATAGTGGTTATGTAAATAATAACTTAGTCAACAATGGTTGTCTGGTAGTCGAACAGACTAATCCCATTTACATAACTTCAAATAAACAGTTGAAAATACAGTCTAATAAACAATCAATATCTAATGTCAAGAATATATATATATATATATATAATATAATATATATATATATATATATATATATATATATATATAATATATATATATATATATAGAATATATATATATAGATATATATATATATATATAATATATATATATATATATATATTTATAATCCCATCGAGAATGAACAAGCTATGAGATTGCATTTAAACTATCAATAACCCAAAATAAACCCTACTAACATTGTTGTATGCAAGTTAAAATAAACGATTGCAGAAAATATCAGAAGCTATATTATTAGAAACAAAGGGATGAGTTATATTACATGTTTTAGGGCCAAAAGTTGTAAAATATTCTTAATTGTACCATAAAATATCCAAGACAACTAAACCCTCATAGTAACTTGAAGGGTTACACACCATTCGATCCAATTAACATAACTTACTGCAGGTGATATTGTGAAGGAAATATGAAAATGAAAATACAATAACTTAAACATAAAAGGAATTTTCTAGTATATAAGAAGCTACCAAGGCCTCTTTAAAGATAGCAAACTATTGACTATGAAAATTAAGACAATTGTATAAAAGTTCATGTATTCTCATTGTTGTATTCCCTTCAGATATCTAAAAAATCAAGAGCACAATAAAGAATATAGAGTGGCAAATACCATGATACGAAATCATTAACAAATTATTTCATGACTATAAAAATTTTGGACAACATAGATGGGTTACGGATGTAAATCCTAAACTTCTATAAACACATTTAGTTTATAGGAAAAGAATATTACAATTAATCCTACCATAGAATAGTCGATTAAATGAAAATAATAATTTTTTTTTTGTAACCCTCACAACCCCATACAGAATTGGTTGAGAGGCTTGGAATTTTAACTCCATCTATCATAAACCCTATAGATAGTAGCATAATTTGTAGTCAAATTAACAAAAAAATAAATCAACCCTAGTGAAGAACACGGAAAGGCCATATGCATCTGTAAAATGGTCGATTGTGAGCTAGAACAATGAACCAAAAATTGGGTGATAACAGACCCCTATTCCTTGCATTATGGAACAGAGAAAACCCTCATTATTGTTGCATCTCACCTACAAACAGAGAGGGTTAGAGTTAAAACATTCATACTGCCTTAGCCAAAAAAGAAGATATAACTAGAGAAAAGAGAAGAAAATTTATCACCTGTGGACAACCCCTGATTTGATTCTAAGAGGGTGTTCTCTTGGACCGATAGGTCTGGTAACTGATAACTTAGCAGGCGGCATAATCTATTTAGCTCTGGTGAGAAAATTTGGAATGGGGTTGGCTGAGATCTAGGTTAGCAACCAAAAGGGACATTGTTAAGCCTCTGCCTCACTTTAAAAGGAAAAGAATAAATAATTAGTTAGAACCTATATATATGTATGACTTATGTAAATTTTCAAAATAATAAGCTCAAAAGAAAACCATCACACAAGCAGTACATACCGGTGAAGGACAAAGGTGCAGCTCGGCTCCACCAGGGTAATGGTTTTTCTTAGGTGTTGCAGAGGGCTCCTCAGTGGGAAAGAGAGGTAAGCATGAAGCCCTACCCAACACTGGAATATAGGGTAGTTACTCAAAATACCTCGAGCAATGTCAACTGTGGATGTCAACCCTAATTGCCTGGACCATACATTACAATGTCATTGATCCTAAGGTTCCTCCTGCGCCAAATGTTAGAGAATTATGGTTATTCTAGAGCTCACTAAGGGATTTCATAGAATAAATCAGGTTTTTTTTGGATCAATCGTAATAGCAATGAAAAAACATATTTAACTGTTATGTTATAAAAGGTTCCCAAAGTATATACATACATATATCAATCTAAGTAACACGAGCTCCTTAATTTGGGTGTTATCTTAAGTGTCCATATCATAATTGAATAAATGGAGAAGCCATCAATTATCTAAAGTTAGACGTGATTTTTAGGCTTTTTCCTTTAAAAAAAAATGGGACAAAGAATGTGACAAGTGGTATCACAGTTGAAGGGTTCACTACTACGACCTGTGTAAGGGAAAAAGAACTGAAGAATCTTGTGCGGTTGTGCGGATTACAATGATGTAATTCCATTACTTGATTATCAATATACTAAACAATTAAATATGGAGGTCACCCTTGGGCACCTCTATTCTTCCACTATTGTATAATGAGATAAGACTCCACAAGACTAAGCAAAAGAGTCTTCGCTGAGTCAAACAACTACACTCATACAATGTGTATATTTGTGAAAATTCTTCTCTTGCATTTACTTGTTATGTGATTGTTCTCTCACTATTGTATTTTGTGTATATATTGAATTTGTAGCTGTCCAGCGCTGTATATTTTTGTTTTGGTCAATTCTCTTCATTATTGTTTTTTGAATTGGTGCTTAAAAAAGAAAAAGAAAAAATGAAGCTTGGCTCTATGAACATACAATACTATGGTAGGGGTTCCTCTATTTTGGTTTTGACTTACAATAAAATAAACTACTTATTTTGAAATTTTGGCCATGTTAATTGTGGAAGGAAACATCGGTTGAAACCATGGCATAAAAATTTCCACCCTCTCATAGGAAGATTAAGAAATTATGTCATTTTGAGTTAGACTCCCAAATGTGATAACACATTTTTGTTATGAATAATCCTTGAATAATATTGGAAACTATCTAAGAAAGTACCTCACAATTTAACCTCCCATGGTCACAAGTCTTGTAGTCTGATGTGTGGAGATGAATCTTCATAAAGGGATTCCTCTGAAATTCAACAATTTTACCTCGAATCAGGTTTTAGATTATGAAATTATTACCCTTCATTGTCAATATTGTCATGAATATGGAATATAGCCTACTATTTCCCTCTCCATAGCCCAACCACTAAAATAAGGTGATAAAGGTTTTGAGCTAAAAGGAGAAGGAACTAGAATCAAAATGCTCTTGAGAAATTGCAAACAAGTATATAAAGTTGAAAATTGATTGAAATTTTGGCAAAAGATGTTACAATTGATGTTTTATTTTTAAATCATTGAAAAGTGGTGCAACTCATATGTGTATATAATCACATTAACATATGACCTAACCAGGAATAATGGACAATAATTGTAAAAGTCTCATAGGATACTAGGTAGAAATTGATTTATAGGGTAGAATTTCTATAAGGAGAGTAAGTTTCATCACAAATGACATAACATATCATGTACCCTACTTGTGATAACTGAATGTGAAGGTCCCTAATATTTTTTTTCTATACTTTATAATGTTGTCTGTTTCACTCTCGTGCAAACAAGGAAATGAGGGCACCTCATTTGATGTGCCTCATTGAAATGTGTCACCATACTATTTACATCCACAAATTCTTGAGTTGGAGGTGATGCCACCAATTCTCTCTAATGATAATCATGTTTATGAGAGATTTTTCTGCATAAATCACGTGAAATATCATTTGTTGATTAGTTTCGAACCAACCAGTGTGGTTCATCATCAGGACAAGTTGAAGAAATAGATCTAGCTTTGCATGTTAAATAGTTTGAGCAGAGCCTCCAACGGATAACTTGAATGAATTCACATGTTCTTCTTTATCTACCACATATTTAATCAATTCACTTGATATCTTTCATTTTTTCTAAATAATAAGTTCTCTGATCCAAAAGATCCTTCCTTAGGAAAAATCACTTACTTTTCAAAGTAGGGCGAGGCAAAATTGGGTCATTTTTCTATTTTTCCATAAGAGATCGATAAAGGCCATCAAAGGAAGTTACTATAATCCAACTTATCTTGTACCATATTGAAAATGTTGTAAATATACGTGGGGGTGTTTAGCGTTCGGCATATGGGACAATGTTTAATGAGTAGGTGTTTTTCTCCAACTATAGATGTCATTAATTAAAGTATAATATGATGCATTGTGTCTTATCTCTATTTCTTACTTTCTCTATTGAAAGAGACCTCTGGTGAAATCACTCTCTTTATTCCTTTAACATAGTTTTATACTATTTTTAAGATGATGTAAGCAATTGTTGTCATCATATGTTGATATTCCTAGTCCTATTGATCAATTTTGGTCACCTATCAGTAGTATTGTAAGTTCTTATTTATTTCCTAAGAAGCAATGGAATCAATATTTAGTCCCATGATTGATTACATGACAAAAGACAAGATATTACTTCATATCCACATTCATTCCAACATACCTTCAAAAATCTCTAGTCTTGATTCATGAATAGTTAGCTTTTCCCCCAAGGATTGAATGCTTCATGCAAGTTATATTTTTTACCAAATTCCATATTCAAAACCTAATGTATAAACATGGGATATAATCAATAAATACCATCTTATGCTTAACCTCAGTCACAATTACTGAGAGTAAACTTCTATTTGTCTAATATAATAACATACGCTAATTCACATGATACCATGTGTATCTAGGGCTTAATTGCCTTGAGTGAAGTGGTAACTACTAAATTTAGGTTAATGAAGGTATTCAAGTAACTTGGAAATGTTCTTTGTACATCCAATCCATGAAATTCTTATTAGTATCCTTGTACGAAGACGAAAGGTTTCAACTTTCAAGGAAAATTTGTTTAAAACCAATCTTATAGGGTTCGACAAGTTTAATATCTTAGAATAACAAATGCCTAGATACGGTAATGTGGCTTGCTTGGCCCATGCATTTATTAATGTACATATGCATGGTGATCAAGCTACTAATGCTAAGTAGGCTCCTAACTAGGCCTCAATAGTATCTAGAATTTTCTATAGTTATGTTGGAAATCACACCCTGTTTAACTCAATCACTTTGTGAATTTTTCTAGACATACTAGAAATTTGAATCTACGTATTACTCTATTACAAAATGTCATTGTTGATGAAATTATGTCCTGTGTGACTTTTGATGACTCAAGGGGAAGTGTTAAAGGCATCGTGAAAACATTCTAAGATTCAATGGAGTTATGTAATATATGACATCTGCATGGAGGAAATTATTGGTGATCAATGTCAATATCCAATTGTAAGGGTGCACATGCATAAGATGACAAATTTTTTGGAAATGCATTATGAAAGGCTAGATTTGATGTGAATGGCTAAGTTTTCTTTTTATAAAGGTTTTATAATAGGAGATAGTTAAGTTGATTGCAATAGTAGCATGAACATTTATGGGAAAACAATGTAATACTTGAGAACCATAAAAATTTAAGATGGTGGAAATATTAGTGCATATTAAAATCCTGGGAGATTGATTACAAGACATCATGAAATTAAGCATGAATACTATGAGGTAGATTGAAGAAGTGATGTAAAGGGACTCCTAGATTGCACTCAAATAGAAATAGAGAAGCAACCCAATATGGTCATACGTAGGTTTACTTGGACAAGAAGACAACAAGATAACTTCCTTAAATGTAACAAGAAGGGAAGGTTATCCTAAATATTCATTTATATATGAATAATGTATATGTAACATTTGGAATTAAAGTAAAAGCATAGTAATGCTACTTAGTACAACAATACATTAGTCGCAATATATCATAAAATAAAGCGTATGGTAAATAGTTTATGAAAAATCACTATATGAATAGTGAAAATAAAATTGGTGTTTCCATGATTAGAAATTTTCAGGGAAACAATAAGATGGAGTCATTAGAAATTGACATAGCCATCAAGTAAGTAAAAGATTAATTGTTATTGTAAACAAGATATTGTGAATATGCTAACTCTTATTAAATGCAGGATCCTAACCCTTATGGGATTGTGAATCATTTTGATGACCCTTGCTAGGGTACATAAATAAAAGCTAATGATGATTCTAATAAAATTTGGAAATGATTATATATCTATATATATATATATGGAGTAATTTAAAAAAAAATGACAACTTTGGTGAGTGTCAATGTAGGTTGAACCAAACATAGAGTTCTAGGTCAAACCTTTGTGCACCCCTGGTTGGAGATAAATCATGTTACGGAAGCAAGTCATTACTCAAGATATAGGTGGTCAAGCCACTTTAGTCTGGAAAGGACAACTTGGGAAGATGGAAATCTCAAGCGTGAAGCATATTACAACTTCTTTTAAAGGGTTAGAAGAAAACAATGGTGATGATGTTTCGCTCGAGAGGGGGAAGAATTAATAACCCTAAGTGAAAAATAAATATTTATTTTATTTTAATATAGTAACCTGATAAACCATGGATTATGTGGAAATCCTAGATGGAAATTTAAATGTTAAATTATTTAAAATTTATTTAAAATTTAGTTCTGGCAAGCCATGGAATTTACAGGGAAAAATCCCTAGATGAAAATTTTCATTTACCAGAACAGTTAGACAATTACTCCCATCCCTAGAGATAAATCATCTGAATTGGGAATAGAAGTCAAGAGAGTATGAGAGAAAAATACATGAGGCATATGAAGAAGGGAGACTGGTTCCTCAGACAAAATGTTGTTGAGGATGGGAAGGATGTTACGAGTTAAGGTATCATTGAGATGGTGGGTGGCCCTTGGAATCACTAAGGAAGACTTGGGAGTTTGTGAGATCCTAGGTTGGACTGTAGAGTCTCGATGCTTGAGAATGGACCCTGTTGGGTCACTGTCAACTATTTTTCTGGAACTGAAAAGGCTCGGGGGCGGGGGGGGAATGGACATGATTTGGCCAAGAGGAGTGGTCTTCTCCTCTATGTATTTTCTTGACAGCCTAAGCTAACAAATAATTACTTCGTATTGTTTACTACAAAATCTTGTGATAATTACAAGTAGAATCTTGTTATAAGAGATTTTTTGAATGCTCTAAAAATTAGTATAATTTGAACTTGGTGCATAGTATTTTGTTATTATAATAATTTTATGGTTGAATTAAGAAGTTGAAAATATATAAGTAATGAATTATTTTATTTCTGATACATGAGAATAAGTATTTATTATGAAAGCAAAAGTATTTATTCCATGTACCGAACATTGACTGCAATGTGCAGTGTAAAAGAAATAGTGAAGTAGGTTAGTTGTATGCCAAATTGGTTATTAGTAGCCCAGAATAGTCCTAGTTAGATTGATAGAGGGTTGGAATGAATTTGTAGGTCCCAGGGAATGGGCCCCACTCAAGAAAATTCTAGGCCTAGTACGAAGGAAAATGATAGTGGAAGACTATGAACCATCTAGTAAACTCTAAAATTATAAATAAAGACGATACATGTTACTAATATTCTCAAAATAAAAGGAAATTATAACTATTGTTTCCCAAAACTAATATATGTACTGAGTTATAAACATCTTCATGAAAATTCATAAAAAAGTAGTATATTAAAATCTAAAGAGTTGTTATAAAGCTAGTAAAATAACCATAGGAAAACAAATATATATTGAGTGTGTCAAAGACAAGGAATTGTTGAAGTGAATTATCAATGGAATTACCACCTATAGGACCCACTGGAACAATAGTGGTTCTGTAAATAATAACCTCGATAACAAAATTTGTGTGGTAGTCGAACAAACTAATCCCCTTTACATAACTTCAAATAAACAGTCGAAAAGATAATCTAACAAACAATCAATATCTAATGTCAAGGATATATATATATATATATATATATATATATATATATATATATATATATATATACATATATATATATATCTATATATATATATATATATATATATATATATATATATATATATATATAGATATATATATATATATATATATAATGTATATAATCTCATCAAGAATGAACAAGCTATGAGAACGCATTTAAACTATCAATAACAAAACATAAACCCTACTCACATTGTTGTATGCAAGTTAAGATAAATGCTTGAAGGAAGAAAATATCAGAAGCTATGTTATTAGAAAAGAAGCCATGACTTATATTAAATGTTTTAGGGCTGGTGATCGTAAAAGATTCTTATTTGTACAATAAAATATCAAAGACGACTAAACCCTCAGTGTAACTCGAAGGGTTATGCACCATTCGACCCAAGTAAAATAACTTACTTTAGGTGATATTGTGAAGGAAATATGAAAATGACAATATGATAACTTGAACATAAAAGGAAATTTGTAGTATATAAGCGCCTACCAAGGAATTTGTTCAAATAGAAAACTAATGACTATGTGAATTAAAACAATTGTATACATGTTCATGTATTCTCATTGTTGTTTTCCCTTCAGATATGTAAAAAACTCAGGAGAACCATAAAAAATAAAGAGTGTCAGATAACATGATACGAAACCATTAACAAATTATCTCATAACTATATAAATTTTGGACAGCGTAGATGGGTTACAGTTGTAAATCATAAACTTCTGGAAACACATTTAGTCTATAGAAAAAGAAAATAATAGTTCATCCTACCATAGAACAACCGATTAAATGAAAACCATAAATTTTGTTTGTAACCCTCGCAACCCCATACAAAATTGGGTGAGAGGTTAGGAATTTTAAATCCCTTTGTCATAAACCATATAGTTAGTAGAAGAATTTGCAGTGAAAAAAAGAAAAAAATTGAATCAACTCACAGTGAAGAATGGGGCAAGGACATATGCACCTATAATATGGTTGTTCGTGAACTAGAGCATGGACCAGAAATTGGTTGATAACAAACCCCTATTCCTTGCATTATGGAATGGAGAAATCAATTGTTGTTGTTACATCTCACCTGTAAACAAAGAGGGTTAGAGTCAAAATCCTCATATTGTCTTAGCAAAAAAAAATTTATAACTAGAGATAAGATAAGAAAATTTATCACGTATAGAAAACCCCTCATTTGATGCCAAGAGGGTGTACACCTGTAGTCATAGGTTCAGTAACTGATAACTCAATAGGAAACATAATATATTTATCTCTTGAGGGAAAATTTGGAATAGGGTTGGCCGACATCTAAGTTAGCAACCAACGGGAAGTCTTAAATCTCTACCTCAATTTAAAAAGAAAAGAATAAATAATTAGTTAGCACTAATAGATAGCTATGAGTTCTATTAATTTTCAAAAGAATGAGCTCAAAAGAACACCATCAAGCAAGCAATACATACCGGAGAAGGGAAAAGGTGCAGTTGGGCTCTACCAGGGTAGTGTTGTTTCTCAGGTGTTTCAAAGGGCTCCTCATTGGGCAAGAATGGTAAGAATGAGGCCCTACCTGATGCTAGAGGACATGGTAGTTATTGAAACTAGCTCAAGAAATCTCAACCATGGATGTGATCCAGGTGGATATTGGTGGCCACCTGCCAAGTCCATTTGGACCCCCACAATTTTCTTTCTCAGCATTTTCAGTTTCCTTAATTGTAGCACAACTTACTATTTTTAGCAGTTTTTTCGGGTCCTGAACTTCCGGAGCCGTTTTGAGGCCCTAAACGACGTTTTTTGGGGAATCCAGGGGCAACATGGGTCCATCCAATGGACCGATGTTGCCCATTCCAACAATGGTAGTTCTCAGATAGATCTTTCTAACGAGCTATCATACGCGTCAAACGGAGATCGTATGCCAAAGTTACGACCCCGGGAAATTGATGTACCAATTTACCCAAAACGGGGCCCACAATTTGGCGTGTCATCTTCTAGGGTCGGTTTTGGAATGTGAAGGGTTTTCCATGTTTCTCAATAATAAATAGGCCTTCGAGCCTCATTGTAACACAGTTCGGACAGTTCAGAGGCATGTAGCCGCACATTTCTTCTCAGAGATAAGCTACCATCGTCCTAGCTGGTTTATTTCTATTTCTGGTTGTAAGCATATTTCAGTATTTTCCATTAATGAAATGAAGTGTTATTTCCGCTGCATCTCTTTATTATGGTTATCGCATCTCTGTATTTATGGTTATCTCTGTAATCTATTGCGTTCCTGTTTAAATCCGGATCAGTGGTATCAGAGCGGTCTGCTTTTTCTCGTTTTTTCTTTGCATGTCCCCAACGAGGTCAGGATATAAGGAGTTAGGGCTTGAACTGGTCGAACCTTTGCAAGACCAGCCTCGAAAATCCCGACGGCCTCCCATGGCGGATGAGAAGAAAGACGAGGGGGCAGGAGATCCTATCAATCTTGCTCGAAGAAGCCCTCGAGCGACAACGGAACGCGATGATGGACAGTTTTGCGCAGATCCTTCAGCGGCTACCTAGAGGTGACGCA